>CANJKZ010000641.1:0-87210 GCA_947471745.1 Closterium sp. Naga37s-1 | reverse complement strand
GGGCGGGGCGATTGAAAGAGGGAGAATGGGGCAGGGTGACTTAAAGCTGGAGAATGGCGCGGGGCGATGGAAAAAGGGAGAATGGGGCAGGGCGATGGAAAGAGGGAGAATGGGGCGGGGCGATGGAAGGAGGGAGAATGGGGCAGGGTGATGGAAAGAGGGAGAATGGGGCGGGGTGATGGAAAGTGGGAGAATGGGGCGGGACGATGGAAAGCGGGAGAATGGGGCGGGGCGATGGAAAGCGGGAGAATGGGGCGGGGTGATGGAAATCGGGAGAATGGGGCGGGGTGATGGAAAGAGGGGAGAATGGGGCGGGGTGATGGAAAGCGGAAGAATGGGGCGGGGCGATGGAAAGCGGGAGAATGGGGCGAGGTGATGGAAAGAGGGAGAATGGGGTGGGGTGATGGAAAGAGGGAGAATGGGGCGGGGTGATGGAAAGAGGGAGAAATGGGCTGGGTGATGGAAAGAGGGAGAAATGGGCTGGGTGAGGTAAAGAGGGAGAATGGGGCGGGGTGATGGGAAGCGAGAGAATGGGGCGGGGTGATGGAAAGCGTGAGAATGGGCCGGGGTGATGGAAAGCGGGAGAATGGGGTGGGTGATGGAAAGAGGGAGAATGGGGCGGGGTGATGGAAAGAGGGAGAATGGGGCGGCGTGATGGAAAGCGGGAGAATGGGGCTGGGTGATGGAAAGAGGGAGAATGGGGCGGGGTGATGGAAAACGGGAGATCGCGGCGGGGTTTTGTAAAGCGGGAGAATGGGGCGGGGTGTTGGAAAGCGGGAGAACAGGGCGGGGTGATGGAAAGCGGGAGAACGGGTCGGGGTGATGGAAAGCGGGAGAACGGGTCGGGGTGATGGAAAGCGGGAGAACGGGGCGGGGTGATGGAAAGTGAGAGAACGGGGCGGGGTGATGGAAAGGGGGAGAATGGGGCGGGGTGATGGAAAGCGGGAGAATGGGGCGGGGTGATGGAAAGAGGGAAAATAGGGCGGGGTGATGGAAAGAGGGAGAATGAGGCGGGGTGATGGAAAGGGGGAGAATAGGGCGGGGTGATGGAAAGAGGGAGAATGGGACCGGGTGATGGAAAGCGGGAGAATGGGGCAGGGTGATGGAAAGCAAGAGAATGGGGCAGGGTGATGGAAAGCAAGAGAATGGGGCGGGGTGATGGAAAGCGGGAAAATGGGGCGGGGTGATGGAAAGTGGGAGAATGGGGCGGGGTGATGGAAAGAGAGAGAATGGGGCGGGGTGATGGAAAGAGGGAGAATGGGGCGGGGTGATGGCAAGAGGGAGAATCAAGCGGGGTGATGGATGGGGCGGTGTGATGGAAAGAGGGACGGGGCGGAGCGATGGAAAGCAGGAGAATGGGGCGAGGTGATGGAATGAGGGAGAATGGGGCGGGGAGATGGAAAGCGGGAGAATGGGGCGGGGTGGAAAGAGGGAGAATGGGGCTGGGTGATGGAAAGAGGGAGAATGAGGCTGGGTGATAAAAAACGGGAGAATGGGTCAGGGTGATGGAAAGCGGGAGAATGGGGCGGGGTGATGGAAAGAGGGAGAATGGGGCAGGGTGATGGAAAGAGGGAGAATGTGGCGGGGTGATGGAAAGCGGGAGAATGGGGCAGGGTGATGGAAAGAGGGAGAATGGGGCAGGGTGATGGAAAGAGGGAGAATGGGGCGGGGTGATGGAAAGCGGGAGAATGGGGCGGGGTGATGGAAAGAGGGAGAATGGGGCGGGGTGATGGAAAGAGTGAGAATGGGGCGGGGTGATGGAAAGAGGGAGAATGGGGCTGGGTGATGGAAAGAGGGAGAATGGGGCTGGGTGATGGAAAGAGGGAGAATGGGGCGGGGCGAAGGAAAGCGAGAGAATGGGGCGGGGCGATGAAAAGAGGGAGAATGAGGCGGGGTGATGGAAAGAGGGAGAATGGGCGGGGTGATGGAAAGAGGGAGAATGGGGCGGGGCGATGGGAAGAGGCAGAATGGGGCGGGGTGATGGAAAGAGGGAGAATGGGGCGGGGTGATGGAAAGCGGGAGATTGGGGCGGGGCGATGGAAAGCGGGAGAATGGGGCGGGGCGATGGAAAGCGGGAGAATGGGGCGGGGTGATGGAAAGCGGGAGAATAAAGCGGGGTGATGGAAAGCGGGAGAATGGGGCGGGGTGATTGAAAGCGGGAGAATGGGGCGAGCTGATGGAAAGCGGGAGAATGGGCCGGGGTGATGGAAAGCGGGAGAATGGGGCGGGGTGATGGAAAGCGGGAGAATGGGCGGGGTGATGGAAAGAGGGAGAATGGGGCGGGGCGATGGGAAGAGGCAGAATGGGGCGGGGTGATGGAAAGAGGGAGAATGGGGCGGGGTGATGGAAAGCGGGAGATTGGGGCGGGGCGATGGAAAGCGGGAGAATGGGGCGGGGCGATGGAAAGCGGGAGAATGGGGCGGGGGTGATGGAAAGCGGGAGAATGAAGCGGGGTGATGGAAAGCGGGACAATGGGGCGGGGTGATTGAAAGCGGTAGAATGGGGCGAGCTGATGGAAAGCGGGAGAATGGGCCGGGGTGATGGAAAGCGGGAGAATGGGGCGGGGTGATGGAAAGCGGGAGAATGGGCGGGGTGATGGAAAGAGGGAGAATGGGGCGGGGCGATGGGAAGAGGCAGAATGGGGCGGGGTGATGGAAAGAGGGAGAATGGGGCGGGGTGATGGAAAGCGGGAGATTGGGGCGGGGCGATGGAAAGCGGGAGAATGGGGCGGGGCGATGGAAAGCGGGAGAATGGGGCGGGGCGATGGAAAGCGGGAGAATGAAGCGGGGTGATGGAAAGCGGGAGAATGGGGCGGGGTGATTGAAAGTGGGAGAATGGGGCGAGCTGATGGAAAGCGGGAGAATGGGCCGGGGTGATGGAAAGCGGGAGAATGGGGTGGGGTGATGGAAAGCGAGAGAATGGGGCGGGGTGATGGATAGAGGGAGAATAGGGCGGCGTGATGGAAAGCGGGAGAATGGGGCTGGGTGATGGAAAGAGGGAGAATGGGGCGGGGTGATGTAAAGAGGGAGAATGGGGCGGGGTGATGGAAAGCGGGAGATCGCGGCGGGGTGATGGAAAGCGGGAGAACGAGGCGGGGTGATGGAAAGCGGGAGAACAGGGCGGGGTGATGGAAAGCGGGAGAACGGGTCGGGGTGATGGAAAGCGGGAGAACGGGTCAGGGTGATAGAAAGCGGGAGAACGGGGCGGGGTGATGGAAAGCGGGAGAACGGGGCGGGGTGATGGAAAGGGGGAGAATGGGGTGGGGTGATGGAAAGCGGGAGAATGGGGCGGGGTGATGGAAAGAGGGAAAATAGGTCGGGGTGATGGAAAGAGGGAGAATGAGGCGGGGTGATGGAAAGAGGGAGAAATGGGCTGGGTGATAAATGGAAAGAGGGAGAATAGGGCGGGGTGATGGAAAGCAAGAGAATGGGGCGGGGTGATGGAAAGCGGGAAAATGGGGCGGGGTGATGGAAAGCGGGAGAATGGGGCGGGGTGATGGAAAGAGGGAGAATGGGGCGGGGTGATGGAAAGAGGGAGAATGGGGCGGTGTGATGGCTAGAGGGAGAATGGTGCGGGGTGATGGATGGGGCGGTGTGATGGAAAGAGGGACGGGGCGGAGTGATGGAAAGCAGGAGAATGGGGCTAGGTGATGGAATGAGGGAGAATGGGGCGGGGAGATGGAAAGCGGGAGAATGGGGCGGGGTGGAAAGAGGGAGAATGGGAATGGGTGATGGAAAGAGGGAGAATGAGGCTGGGTGATAAAAAACGGGAGAATGGGGCAGGGTGATGGAAAGAGGGAGAATGGGGCAGGGTGATGGAAAGAGGGAGAATGGGGCGGGGTGATGGAAAGCGGGAGAATGGGGCTGGGTGATGAAAACAGGGAGAATGGGGCAGGGTGATGGAAAGAGGGAGAATGGGTCTGGATGATGGAAAGAGGGAGAATGGGGCGGGGTGATGGAAAGAGGGAGAATGGGGCGAGGTGATGGAAAGCGGGAGAATGGGGCAGGGTGATGGAAAGCGGGAGACTGGGGCGGGGAGATGGAAAGCGGGAAAATAGGGCGGGGCGATGGAAAGAGGGAGAATGGGGCGGGGCGATGGAAAGAGGGAGAATGAGGCGGGGTGATGGAAAGCGGGAGAATGGGGCGGGGTGATGGAAAGCGGGAGAATGGGGCGGGGTGATGGAAAGAGGGAGAATGGGGCGGGGTGATTGAAAGAGGGAGAATGGGGCTGGGTGATGGAAAGAGGGAGAATGGGGCAAGGTGATGGAAAGAGGGAGAATGGGGCTGGGTGATGGAAAGAGGGAGAATGGGGCGGGGCGATGGAAAGCGGGAGAATAGGGCGGGGCGATGGAAAGAGGGAGAATGAGGCGGGGTGATGGAAAGCGGGAGAATGAGGCGGGGTGATGGAAAGAGGGAGAATGGGGCGGGGCGATGGGAAGAGGCAGAATGGGGCGGGGTGATGGAAAGAGGGAGAATGGGGCGGGGTGATGGAAAGCGGGAGATTGGGGCGGGGCGATGGAAAGCGGGAGAATGGGGCGGGGCGATGGAAAGCGGGAGAATGGGGCGGGGTGATGGAAAGCGGGAGAATGGGGCGGGGTGATGGAAAGCGGGAGAATGGGGCGGGGTGATTGAAAGCGGGAGAATGGGGCCGGGTGATGGAAAGCGGGAGAATGGGGCGGGGTGATGGAAAGCGGGAGAATGGGGCGGGGAGATGGAAAGCGGGAGAATGGGGCGGGGTGATGGAAAGAGGGAGAATGGGGCGGGGTGATGGGAAGCGGGAGAATGGGGCGTTGTGATGGAAAGCGGAAGAATGGGGCGGGGTGATGGAATGCGGGAGAATGGGGCAGGGTGATGGAAAGCGGGAGAATGGGGCGGGTGATGGAAAGCAGGAGAACGGGGCGGGGCGATGGAAAGCGGGAGAACGGGGCGGGGCGATTGAAAGAGGGAGAATGGGGCAGGGTGACGGAAAGCTGGAGAATGGCGCTTGGCGATGGAAAAAGGGAGAATGGGGCGGGGCGATGGAAAGAGGGAGAATGGGGCAGGGCGATGGAAAGAGGGAGAATGGGGCGTGGCGATGGAAGGAGGGAGAATGGGGCAGGGTGATGGAAAGAGGGAGAATGGGGCGGGGTGATGGAAAGTGGGAGAATGGGGCGGGACGATGGAAAGCGGGAGAATGGGGCGGGGCGATGGAAAGCGGGAGAATGGGGCGGGGTGATGGAAATCGGGAGAATGGGGCGGGGTGATGGAAAGAGGGAGAATGGGGCGGGGTGATGGAAAGCGGAAGAATGGGGCGGGGCGATGGAAAGCGGGAGAATGGGGCGAGGTGATGGAAAGAGGGAGAATGGGGTGGGGTGATGGAAAGAGGGAGAATGGGGCGGGGTGATGGAAAGATGGAGAAATGGGCTGGGTGATGGAAAGAGGGAGAAATGGGCTGAGTGAGGGAAAGAGGGAGAATGGGGCGGGGTGATGGGAAGCGAGAGAATGGGGCGGGGTGATGGAAAGCGGGAGAATGGGCCGGGGTGATGGAAAGCGGGAGAACGGGGCGGGTGATGGAAAGAGGGAGAATGGGGCGGGGTGATAGAAAGAGGGAGAATGGGGCGGCGTGATGGAAAGCGGGAGAATGGGGCTGGGTGATGGAAAGAGGGAGAATGGGGCGGGGTGATGGAAAACGGGAGATCGCGGCGGGGTTTTGTAAAGCGGGAGAATGGGGCGGGGTGATGGAAAGCGGGAGAACAGGGCGGGGTGATGGAAAGCGGGAGAACGGGTCAGGGTGATGGAAAGAGGGAGAACGGGTCGGGGTGATGGAAAGCGGGAGAACGGGGCGGGGTGATGGAAAGTGAGAGAACGGGGCGGGGTGATGGAAAGGGGGAGAATGGGGCGGGGTGATGGAAAGCGGGAGAATGGGGCGGGGTGATGGAAAGAGGGAAAATAGGGCGGGGTGATGGAAAGAGGGAGAATGAGGCGGGGTGATGGAAAGAGGGAGAATAGGGCGGGGTGATGGAAAGAGGGAGAATGGGACCGGGTGATGGAAAGCGGGAGAATGGGGCAGGGTGATGGAAAGCAAGAGAATGGGGCAGGGTGATGGAAAGCAAGAGAATGGGGCGGGGTGATGGAAAGCGGGAAAATGGGGTGGGGTGATGGAAAGCGGGAGAATGGGGCGGGGTGATGGAAAGAGGGAGAATGGGGCGGGGTGATGGAAAGAGGGAGAATGGGGCGGGGTGATGGCAAGAGGAAGAATGAAGCGGGGTGATGGATGGGGCGGTGTGATGGAAAGAGGGACGGGGCGGAGCGATGGAAAGCAGGAGAATGGGGCGAGGTGATGGAATGAGGGAGAATGGGGCGTGGAGATGGCTAGCGGGAGAATGGGGCGGGGTGGAAAGAGGGAGAATGGGGCTGGGTGATGGAAAGAGGGAGAATGAGGCTGGGTGATAAAAAATGGGAGAATGGGTCAGGGTGATGGAAAGCGGGAGAATGGGGCGGGGTGATGGAAAGAGGGAGAATGGGGCAGGGTGATGGAAAGAGGGAGAATGTGGCGGGGTGATGGAAAGCGGGAGAATGGGGCTGGGTGATGGAAAGAGGGAGAATGGGGCTGGATGATGAAAACAGGGAGAATGGGGCGGGGTGATGGAAAGAGGGAGAATTAGGCGGGGTGATGGAAAGAGGGAGAATGGGGAATTACATAGATCCAAAAGGTTAGAACCTAGTGTTGTTAAACATATGTGGCATTCACTTTACTTATACAGAGAAAATGATGCGTGAGCCGGTTCGGGTAGTATGCACGCTTGTGTGCAGGTACAAGGCGGAGCTGGAGCTCTGAAATCTTGCAAATTATGTGGATCTAAAAGATTAGAACCTAGTGTTGTTAAAGTAGATGGCCTAATCTAGTTGACTGACAAGAAAATGGTACTAACAGCATCTCTACAAACATACGTAATGTGCTGGTCAAGTTGGTCGGTATGCGCGCCTGTAGTGCAGGTACCATGCACGACTGAAATGCCTATTTTTGGGAAATTAGATAGATCCAAAAGGTTAGAACCTGGTAGAGGGGTGGGGAATGGTATAATGTAAAGGAAATGCGAAACATATGTGGTATTCACTGTATCTATACAAAGAGAATTATGCGTGGGTCAGTTTGGTCACTATGCACGCTTGTGTGCAGGTACAAGGCGGAGCTGGAGCTCTGAAATATCTTAAACTATGTGGATCTAAAAGGTTAGAACCTAGTGTTGTTAAAGTAGATGGCCCAGTCTAGTGGATCGACAAGAAAATGGTACTAGCCGTATCTCTACAAACATACGTAATGCGCTGGTCAAGTTGGTCGGTATGCGCGCATGTAGTGCAGGTACCACGCAAGACTAGAATGCCTTTTTTTGGCGAATTACATAGACCCAAAAGGTTAGAACCTTGTAGAGGGGTGGGAAATGGTATGATGTAAAGAAAAGGCGAAACATATGTGGCATTCACTGTACTTCTATTAAGAAAATGATGCGTGAGCCGGTTCGGGTAGTATGCACGCTTGTGTGCAGGTTCAAGGCGGAGGTGGAGCTCTGAGATCTTGCAAATTATGTGGATCTAAAAGCTTAGAACCAAGTGTTGTTAAAGTAGATGGCCTTATTTAGTGGACTGACAAGAAAATGGTACTAACCGCATATCTACAAACATACGTAATGCGCTGGTCAAGTTGGTCGGTATGCGCGCCTGTAGTGCAGGTATCATGCACGACTAGAATGCCTACTTTTGGCAAATTACATAGATCCAAAAGGTTAGAGCCTTTTAGAGGGGTGTGGAATGGTATACTGTAAAGGAAATGCGAAACATATGTGGTATTCACTGTATTTGTACAGAGAGAATAATGCGTGGGTCGGTTCGGGTAGTATGCACGTTTGTGTGCAGGTACAAGGCGGAGCTGGAGCTTTGAAATATTGCAAATTATGTGGATCTAAAAGGTTAGAACCTAGCGTTGTTAAAGTAGATGGCCTAATCTAGTGGACTAACAAGAGAGTGGTACTAACCGCATCTCTACAAACATACGTAATGCGCTGGTCAAGTTGGTCGGTATGCGCGCCTGTAGTGCAGGTACCATGCACGACTAGAATGCCTATTTTTGGCGAATTACATAGATCCGAAAGGTTAGAACCTATTAGAGGGGTGGGGAATGGTATACTGTAAAGGAAGAGCGAAACATATGTGGCATTCACTCTACTTATACAGAGAAAATGATGCGTGAGCAGGTTCGGGTAGTATGCACGTTTGTGTGCAGATACAAGGCGGAGCTGGAGCTCTGAAATATCTTAAATTATGTGGATCTAAAAGGTTAGAACCTAGTATTGTTAAAGAAGATGTCCTAATCTAGTGGACTGGCAAGAAAATGGTACTAACTGCATCTCTACAAACATACGTAATGCGCTGGTCAGTTTGGTCGGTATGCGTGCCTGTTGTGCAGGTACCATGTACGACTAAAATGCTTATTTTTGGCAAATTACATAGATCCAAAAGATTAGAACCTATTAGAGGGGTGGGGAATGGTACACTGTAAAGGAAGAGCAAAACATATGTGGTATTCACTGTATCTATACAGACAGAATGATACGTGGGTCGGTTCGGGTAGTATGCAAGCTTGTGTGCAGGTACAAGGCGGAGCTGAAGCTCTGAAATATTGCAAATTATGTTGATCTAAAAGGTTAGAACCTAGTGTTTTTAAAGTAGATGTCCTAATCTAGTGGAATGGCAAGAAAATGGTACTAACTGCATCTCTATAAACATACGTAATGCGCTGGTCAGTTTGGTCAGTATGCGTGCCTGTAGTGCAGTTGCCATGCAATGCCTATATTTGGCAAATTACGTAGATCCAAAAGGTTAGAACCTGGTATTGTTAAAGGAAATGCGAAACATATGTGGTATTCAGTGTATCTATACAGAGAGAATGATGCGTGCGTCAGTTCGGTCAGTATGCACGCTTGTGTGCAGGTACAAGGCGAAGCTGGAGCTCTGAAATCTTGCAAATTATGTGGATCTAAAAGGCTAGAACCTAGTATTGTAAAAATTGATGTCCTAATCTAGTAGACTGGCAAGAAAATGGTACTAACTGCATCTCTATAAACACACGTAATGCGAAGGTCAAGTTGGTCGGTATGCGTGCCTATTGTGCAGGTACCATGCACGACTGGAATGCCTATATTTGGCAAATTACATAGATCCAAAAGGTTAGAACCTGGTGGAGGGGTTGGGAATGGTATAATGTAAAGGAAATGCGGAACATATGTGGTATTCACAATATCTATACAGAGAGAATGATGCGTGGGTCAGTTTGCGAGGGTTTGTGTGCAGGTACAAGGCGGAGCTGGAGCTCTGAAATCTTGCAAATTATGTGGATCTAAAAGGTTAGAACCTAGTGTTGTTAATGTAGATGGCCTAATCTAGTGGACTGACAAGAAAATGGTACTAACCACATCTCTACAAACATACGTAATGCGCTGGTCAAGTTGGTCGGTATGCGTGCCTGTAGTGCAGGTACCATGCACGACTGGAATGCCTATATTTGGCGAATTACATAGATTCAAAAGGTTAGAACCTAATAGAGGGGTGGGGAATGGTATAATGTAAAGGAAAAGCGAAACATATGAGGTATTTACTCAAATTCTACAAAGAAAATGATGCGTGAGCCGGTTCGGGTAGTATGCACGCTTGTGTGCAGGTACAAGGCGGAGCTGGAGCTCTAAAATCTTGCAATTTATGTGGATCTAAAAGGTTAGAACCTAGTGTTGTTAAACTAGATGGCCTAATCTAGTGGACTGACAAGAAAATGGTACTAACCGCATCTCTACAAATATACGTAATGCTCTGGTCAAGTTGGTCGGTAT
This sequence comes from Closterium sp. Naga37s-1, assembly GCA_947471745.1. Taxonomy (NCBI): domain Eukaryota; kingdom Viridiplantae; phylum Streptophyta; class Zygnematophyceae; order Desmidiales; family Closteriaceae; genus Closterium; species Closterium sp. Naga37s-1. Next base: position 77,351 of record CANJKZ010000641.1, on the reverse strand, counting down.
GCGTGCCTGTAGTGCAGGTACCATGCACGACTGGAATGCCTATATTTGGCGAATTACATAGATCCAAAAGGTTAGAACCTGGTAGAGGGGGACCAGCAAACAAAATGAGGCATCCAATGTAGCGGACCAATCAAAGTGGTGCGCTGGGCAGTCGGGGCAGTGTGCGCACTATAAGGGGCGTACCAGGCAGTGTTCGGGCGCTCAAATATTGCCAACCGCTTGGAACGAAATGGAGCCACTTGTTGTGGACGTGCAAAATAGTCTCATCAAGGGGACTAGCAAAAACAAATGAGGCATCCAATACAGCGGACCGGTCAAGGTGGTGCGCTGGGCAGTCGGGGCAGTGTGCGCACCTATAAGGGGCGTACCAGGTAGAGTTCGGGCGCTCAAATCTTGCCAACCGCATGGAACGAAATGGAGCCACTTGTTGTGGACGTCCAAAATAGTCTCATCAAGGGGACTAGCAAAATAAATGAGGCATCCAATGCAGCGGACCAGTCAAAGTGGTGCGCTGGGCAGTCGGGGCAGTGTGCGCACCTATAAGGGGCGTACCAGGCAGAGTTCGGGCGCTCAAATCTTGCAAACCGCTTGGAACGAAATGGAGCCACTTGTTGTGGACGTGCAAAATTGTCGCATCAAGGGGACTAGCAAAGAAAATGAGGCATCCAATGCAGCGGACCAGTCAAAGTGGTGCGCTGGGCAGTCGGGGCAGTGTGCGCACCTATAAGGGGCGTACCAGGCAGAGTTCGGGCGCTCAAATCTTGCCGACCGCTTGGAACGAAATGGAGCCACTTGTTGTGGACGTGCAAAATTGTCGCATCAAGGGGACTAGCAAAGAAAATGAGGCATCCAATGCAGCGGACCAGTCAAAGTGGTGCGCTGGGCAGTCGGGGCAGTGTGCGCACCTAAAAGGGGCGTACCAGGCAGAGTTCGGGCGCTCAAATCTTGCCGACCGCTTGGAACGAAATGGAGCCACTTGTTGTGGACGTGCAAAATTGTCGCATCAAGGGGACTAGCAAAGAAAATGAGGCATCCAATGCAGCGGACCAGTCAAAGTGGTGCGCTGGGCAGTCGGGGCAGTGTGCGCACCTAAAAGGGGCGTACCAGGCAGAGTTCGGGCGCGCAAATCTTGCCAACCGCTTGGAACGAAATGGAGCCACTTGTTGTGGACGTGCAAAATTGTCTCATCAAAGGGACTAGCAAAGAAAATGAGGCATCTAATGCAGCGGACCAGTCAAAGTGGTGCGCTGGGCAGTCGTGGCAGTGTGCGCACCTATAAGGGGCGTACCAGACAGAGTTCGGGCGCGCAAATCTTGCCAACCGCATGGAACGAAATGGAGCCACTTGTTGTGTACGTGCAAAAAAGTCTCACCAAGGGGACTAGCTGAATAAATGAGGCATCCAATGTAGCGGACCAGTCAAAGTGGTGCGCTGGGCAGTCGGAGCAGTGTGCGCACCTATAAGGGGCGTACCAGGCAGAGTTCGGGCGCTCAAATCTTGCCAACCGCATGGAACGAAATGGAGCCACTTGTTGTGGACGTGCAAAGTTGTCTCATCAAGGGGACTAGCTAAGAAAATGAGGCATCTAATGCAGCGGACCAGTCAAAGTGGTGCGCTGGGCAGTCGGAGCAGTGTGCGCACCTATAAGGGGCGTACCAGGCAGAGTTCGGGCGCTCAAATCTTGCCAACCGCATGGAACGAAATGGAGCCACTTGTTGTGGACGTGCAAAGTTGTCTCATCAAGGGGACTAGCTAAGAAAATGAGGCATCTAATGCAGCGGACCAGTCAAAGTGGTGCGCTGGGCAGTTGTGGCAGTGTGCGCACCTATAAGGGGCGTACCAGACAGAGTTCGGGCGCTCAAATCTTGCCAACCGCATGGAACGAAATGGAGCCACTTGTTGTGTACGTGCAAAAAAGTCTCACCAAGGGGACTAGCAAAACAAATGAGGCATCCAATGTAGCGGACCAGTCAAAGTGGTGCGCTGGTCAATCGGGGCAGTGTGCGCACCTATAAGAGGCGTACCACGCAGAGTTCGGGCGCTCAAATCTTGCCGACCGCATGGAGCGCAATGGAGCCACTTGTTGTGGACGTGCAAAATAGTCTCACCAAGGGGACTAGCAAAATAAATGAGGCATCCAATGCAGCGGACCAGTCAAAGTGGTGCGCTGGGCAGTCGGGGCAGTGTGCGCACCTATAAGGGGCGTACCAGGCAGAGTTCGGGCGCTCAAATCTTGCCAACCGCTTGGAACGAAATGGAGCCACTTGTTGTGGACGCGCAAAATAGTCTCATCAAGGGGACTAGCAAAGAAAATGAGGCATCTAAAACAGCGGACCAGTCAAAGTGGTGCGCTGGGCAGTTGTGGCAGTGTGCGCACCTATAAGGGGCGTACCAGACAGAGTTCGGGCGCTCAAATCCTGCCAACCGCATGGAACGAAATGGAGCCACTTGTTGTGTACGTGCAAAAAAGTCTCACCAAGGGGACTAGCAAAAAAAATGAGGCATCCAATGTAGCGGACCAGTCAAAGTGGTGCGCTGGGCAATCGGGGCAGTGTGAGCACCTATAAGGGGCGTACCTGGCGGAGTTCGGGCGCTCAAATCTTGCCAACCGCATGGAACGAAAGGAGCCACTTGTTGTGAACGTGCAAAACAGTCTCATCAAGGGAACTAACAAAAAAAATGAGGCATCCAATACAGCGGACCCGTCAAAGTGGTGCGCTGGGCACTCGGGGCAGTGTGGGCACCTATAATGGGCGTACCAGGCAGAGTTCGGGCGCTCTAATCTTGCCAACCGCATGGAACGAAATGGAGCCACTTGTTGTGGACGTGCAAAATAGTATCACCAAGGGGACTAGCAAAAAAAATGAGGCATCCAATGCAGCGGACCAGTCAAAGTGGTGCGCCGGGCAGTCGGGGCAGTGTGCGCACCTATAATGGGCGTACCAGTCAGAGTTCGGGCGCTCAAATCTTGCCAACCGCATGGAACGAAATGGAGCCACTTGTTGTGGACGTGCAAAATTGTCTCATCAAGGGGACTAGAAAAAAAAAAGGCATCCAATGCAGCGGACCAGTCAAAGTGGTGCGCTGGGCAGTCGGGGCAGTGTGCGCACCTATAAGGGGCGTACCGGGCAGAGTTCGGGCGCTCAAATCTTGCCAACCGCTTGTAACGAAATGGAGCCACTTGTTGTGGACGTGCAAAATAGTCTCAACAAGGGGACTAGCAAAAAAAATGAGGCATCCAATGCAGCGGACCAGTCAAAGTGGTGCGCTGGGCAGTCGGGGCAGTGTGCACACCTATTTGGGGCGTACCAGGCAGAGTTCGGGCGCTCAAATCTTGCCAACCGCTTGGAACAAAATGGAGCCACTTGCTGTGGACGTGCATAATAGTCTCATCAAGGGGACTAGAAAAAAAAATGAGGCATCCAATGCAGCGGACTAGTCAAAGTGGTGCGCTGGGCAGTCAGGGCAGTGTGCGCACCTATAATGGGCATACCAGGCAGAGTTTGGGCGCTCAAGTCTTGCCAACTGCATGGAACGAAACGGAGCCATTTGTTGTGGACGTGCAAAATAGTCTCATCAAGGAGACCAGTCAAAGTGATTCACTTGCGCCCGATTCGCTTGCTCCCGATTCCCTTGCGCCCGATTCCCTTGCGCCCAATTCCCTTGCGCCCGATTCCCTTGCCTCCGACTCGCTTGCGCCCGATTCGCTTGCGCCCGATTCGCTTGCGCCCGACTCGCTTGTGCCCTACTTGCTTGCGCCCGATTCCCTTGCCTCCGAATCCATTCCGCTCGATTCCCTTGCGCCCGATTCGCTTGCGCCCGATTCCGTTGCGCCCGACTCCCTTGCGCCCGATTCGATTGCGCCCGATTCGCTTGCGCCCGATTCCCTTGCGTCCGATTCGCTTGCGCCCGATTCCCATGCGCCCGACTCCCTTGCGCCCGACTCCCTTGCGCCCGATTATCTTGCGCCCGATTCGCTTGCGCCCGATTCCCTTGCGCCCGATTCGCTTGCGCCCGATTCGCTTGCGCCCGATTCGCTTGCGCCCGATTCGCTTGCGCCCGATTCGCTTGCGCCCGATTCCCTTGCGCCCGATTCACTTGCGCCCGATTCGCTTGCGCCCGACTCCCTTGCGCCCGACTCCCTTGTGCTTCGATTGCGCCCGATTCGCTTGCGCCCGATTCCCTTGCGCCCGATTCGCTTGCGCCCGATTCCCTTGCGCCCGATTCCCTTGCGCCCGAATCCCTTGCGCCCGATTCGCTTGCGCCCAACTCGCTTGCACCCGACTCCCTTGCGCCCGATTCGCTTGCGCCCGATTCCCTTGCGCCCGACTCGCTTGCGCCCGACTCCTTTGCGCCCGATTCGCTTGCGCCCGATTCCCTTGCGCCCGATTCCCTTGCGCCCGATTCGCTTGCGCCCGACTCGCTTGCGCCCGATTCCCATGCGCCCGATTCCCTTGCGCCCGATTCGCTTGCGTCCGATTCCCTTGCGCCCGATTTCCTTGTGCCCGATTCCCTTGCGCCTGATTCCCTTGCCTCCGACTCGCTTGCGCCCGATTCGCTTGCGCCCGATTCGCTTGCGCCCGATTCGCTTGCGCCCGATTCGCTTGCGCCCGACTCGCTTGCGCCCGACTCGCTTGCGCCCGATTCCCTTGCGCCCAAATCCCTTCCGCCCGATTCCCTTGCGCCCCATTCGCTTGCGCCCGATTTGCTTGCGCCCGATTCCCTTGCGCCCGACTCCTTTGCGCCCGATTCGCTTGCGCCCGATTCGCTTGCACCCGATTCCCTTGCGCCCGATTCGCTTGCGCCCGATTCCCTTGCGCCCGAATCCCTCGCGCCCGACTCCCTTGCGCCTGATTCTCTTGCGCCCGATTCGCTTGCGCCCGATTCCCTTGGCCCGATTCGCTTGCGCCCGATTCGCTTGCGCCCGATTCGCTTGCGCCCGATTCACTTGCGCCCGATTCGCTTGCGCCCGATTCGCTTGCGCCCGATCCGCTTGCGCCCGATTCCCTTGCGCCCGATTCGCTTGCGCCCGATTCACTTGCGCCCGATTCGCTTGCGCCCGACTCCCTTGCGCCCGACTCCCTTGCGCCCGATTCGCTTGCGCCCGATTCGCTTGCGCCCGATTCGCTTGCGCCCGATTCCCTTGCGCCTGATTCACTTGCGCCCGATTCCCTTGCGCCCGATTCCCTTCCGCCCGACTCGCTTGCGCCCGATTCGCTTGCGCGCCCGACTCAGTTGCGCCCGATTCGCTTGCGCTTGCGCCCGATTCTCTAGCGCCCGATTCCCTTGCGGCCGATTCCCTTGCGGCCGATTCGCTTGCGCCCGATTCGCTTGCGCCCGATTCCCTTGCGCCCGATTCGCTTGCGTCCGATTCCCTTGCGCCCGATTTCCTTGCGCCCGATTCCCTTGCGCCCGATTCCCTTGCCTCCGACTCGCTTGCACCCGATTCGCTTGCGCCCGATACGCTTGCGCCCGATTCGCTTGCGCCCGACTCAATTGCGCCCGACTTGCTTGCGCCCGATTCCCTTGCGCCTGAATCCCTTCCGCCCGATTCCCTTGCGCCCGATTCGCTTGCGCCCGATTCGCTTGCACCCGATTCCCTTGCGCCCGACTCCCTTGCGCCCGATTCGCTTGCGCCCGATTCCCTTGCGCCCGACTCCCTTGCGCCCGACTCCCTTGCGCCCGATTCTCTTGCGCCCGATTCGCTTGCGCCCGATTCGCTTGCGCCCGATTTGCTTGCGCCCGATTCGCTTGCGCCCGATTCGCTTGCGCCCGATTCGCTTGCGCCCGATTCGCTTGCGCCCGATTCGCTTGCGCCAGATTCGCTTGTGCCCGATTCGCTTGCGCCCGATTCCCTTGCGCCCGATTCGCTTGCGCCCGACTCGCTTGCGCCCGAATCCCTTGCGCCCGATTCGCTTGCGCCCGATTCCCTTGCGCCCGATTCCCTTGCGCCCGATTCCCTTGCGCCCGATTCCCCTGCGCCCAATTCCCATGCGCCCGATTCGCTTGCGCCCGATTCGCTTGCGCCCGACTCGCTTGCGCCCGATTCGCTTGCGCCCGACTCCCTTGCGCCCGATTCGCTTGCGCCCGATTCGCTTGCGCCCGATTCGCTTGCGCCTGATTCGCTTGCGCCCAATTCGCTTGCGCCCGATTCCCTTGCGCCCGATTCGCTTGCGCCCGATTCCCTTGCCTCCGACTCGCTTGCGCCTGATTCGCTTGCGCCCGATTCGCTTGCGCCCGACTCGCTTGCGCCCGACTTGCTTGCGCCCGATTCCCTTGCGCCCGAATCCCTTCCGCCCGATTCCCTTGCGCCGGTTCCCTTGCGCCCGATTCGCTTGCGCCCGATTCCCTTGCGCCCGACTCCCTTGCGCGCGACTCCCTTGCGCCCGATTCTCTTGCACCCGATTCGGTTGCGCCCGATTCCCTTGAGCTGGATTCCCTTGCGCCCGATTCGCTTGCGCCCGATTCGCTTGCGCCCGATTCGCTTGCGCCCGATTCCCTTGCGCCCGATTCGCTTGCGCCCGATTCGCTTGCGCCCGACTCCCTTGCGCCCGATTCGCTTGCGCCCGATTCGCTTGCGCCCGACTCCCTTGCGCCCGATTCGCTTGCTCCTGATTCGCTTGCGCCCGATTCGCTTGCGCCCGATTCCCTTGCGCCCGATTCGCTGGCGCCCGATTCCCTTGCGCCCGATTCCCTTGCGCCCGACTCGCTTGCGCCCGATTCGCTTGCGCCCGACTCCCTTGCGCCCGATTCGCTTGCGCTGTCAGAATCAGCAGTAGAAAGTAAGAATGAAGAAAGGAGGGTTTCACTAGCAGCAGTTGGGATACATATAGCAAACCCTAACTGGGTTGTACTCGCTATAGAGCACCCCACTACAGGCTAGATAATAACATTCTGACACACCCCCATAGCCAAATTCTGGGGTGTAATCAGCACAATGAGCAGGCATAGCAGTAGTTCACAATCATAAGCAAAGCTAGAGGCTAACGCAGAGGGCAAGTGAGGAGGAGGAGAGACTGTGGGGGAGAGAAGACGGGAGGCGACGATTGAAGCTGCAGACACACGGGCAACAGGAGCGCTGAGTGCGACTCAGTGGCTACCGGCGACAAGTGTCCCGGATTACAGGAGTAACAGGCTCTGCGGCTATCAGAGCGGCAGGAGCAACGGACCCACGGGCGACAGGTGCAGCAGGCTCTCTGAGCTACCGGCGGCCACTAGAACCCCGAAATACAGGCGCTGCGGACGACACGACGGCTGCCTCCACTCAACCTCCTCCAACTGTCCCACACACCCCCCACACACCCATTGCTTCACCCCTAACTCCACTTGCACGTCACCCCCTCGTACCACTCCGACGGCTCCAACACATCCACCCCCCTCAGCGTCAGCTGCAGCAGTGGGAGACGGAGGAGGAGGAGGAGCAGGGGACGGCTCACAGAGACGGCACCCCCATACGCTCCACCCCCAAACCCTAATTCAGGAGCACGGGCAGCAGCAGGGGTGGGGCGCCGTCAGAAGCGCGGGGGGACAGCGGGCGGCTCAAGGGAAGAGGAAACAGGGCGCCCACGGGCCTGGCGCAGCCCGTACGAACCGCGCGCGGGCGGCCCGAGGCGCGCCCTGGCCTGGCGCAGCCCGTACGGGCCGCGCGCGGGCCTGGCGCTGCCCGTACAGGCCGCGCGCGGGCCTGGCGCAGCCCGTACGGTCCGCGCGCGGGCCTGGCGCAGCCCGTACGGGCCGTGCGCGGGCCTGGCGCAGCCCGTACGGGCCGCGCGCAGGCTGTACGGGCCGCGCGCGGGCCCTACGCAGGTCGCGCGGGCCACGACGGGCGATGGGGGGCGACGCGCGGGTCCCCGTCGCCCGTCGCAGCGCCTCCCGGGGGCGACGCGCGGAGTGACGGGGCAGAAAGCCGCCGCGCGCCTCGGGGCGCACGGCGGGCAGAAAACCGCCGCACGCTCCGAGCGCGCGGCGGGATGAAAAATCCGTCGCACGCCACGGGGCGTGCAACACACAGAGTAGCAGTAGCAGCGGAAGCAGTGAGGTGGTGGGCCCACCCACAGGATCGACCCAGGAGGGTCGACCTCCTCTGATAGCATGTCAGAATCAGCAGTAGAAAGTAAGAATGAAGAAAGGAGGGTTTCACTAGCAGCAGTTGGGATACATATAGCAAACCCTAACTGGGTTGTACTCGCTATAGAGCACCCCACTAAACGCTAGATAATAACATTCTGACATGCGCCCGATTCGCTTGCGCCCGATTCCCTTGCGCCCGATTCCCTTGCGCCCGATTCCCTTGCCTCTGACTCGCTTGCGCCCGATTCGCTTGCGCCGGATTCGCTTGCGCCCGATTCGCTTGCGCCCGACTCGCTTGCGCTCGACTTGCTTGCGCCCGATTCACTTGCGCCCAAATCCCTTCCGCCGGATTCCCTTGCGCCCGATTCGCTTGCGCAGGATTCGCTTGCACCCGATTCCCTTGCGCCCGACTCCCTTGCGCCCGATTCGCTTGCGCCCGATTCGCTTGCGCCGGATTCCCTTGCGCCCGATTCGCTTGCGCCCGATTCCCCTTGCGCCCGACTCCCTTGCGCCCGACTCCCTTGCGCCCGATTCTCTTGCGCCCGATTCGCTTGCGCCGGATTCCCTTGCGCCCGATTCCCTTGCGCCCGATTCGCTTGCACCCGATTCGCTTGTGCCGGATTCCCTTGCGCCCGATTCGCTTGCGCCCGATTCCCCTTGCGCCCGACTCCCTTGCGCCCGACTCCGCTTGCGCCCGATTCTCTTGCGCCCGATTCGCTTGCGCCGGATTCCCTTGCGCCCGATTCCCTTGCGCCCGATTCGCTTGCGCCCGATTCGCTTGCGCCCGATTCGCTTGCGCCCGACTCCCTTGCGCCCGATTCGCTTGTGCCCGATTCGCTTGCGCCCGATTCGCTTGCGCCCGATTCCCTTGTGCCCGATTCGCTTGCGCCCGATTCCCTTGCGTCCGATTCCCTTGCGCCCGACTCGCTTGCGCCCGATTCGCTTGCGCGCCTGACTCGCTTGCGCCTGACTCCTTTGCGCCCGATTCGCTTGCGCCCGATTCGCTTGCGCCCGATTCACTTGCGCCCGATTCCCTTGCGCCCGATTCCCTTGCGCCCGATTCCCTTGCGCCCGATTCCCTTGCGCCCAATTCGCTTGCGCCCGATTCCCTTGCGCCCGATACGCTTGCGCCCGATTCGCTTGCGCCCGATTCCCTTGCGCCCGATTCGCTTGCGCCCGATTCCCTTGCGCCCGATTCGCTTGCACCCGATTCCCTTGCCTCCGACTCCCTTGCGCCCGATTCTCTTGCGCCCGATTCTCTTGCGCCCGATTCGCTTGCGCACGATTCCCTTGCGCCCGAATCGCTTGCGCCCGATTCGCTTGCGCCCGATTCGCTTGCGCCCGATTCCCTTGCGCCCGAATCGCTTGCGCCCGATTCGCTTGCGCCCGATTCGCTTGCGCCCGATTCGCTTGCGCCCGATTCGCTTGCGCCCGATTCGCTTGCGCCCGATTCGCTTGCGCCCGATTTGCTTGCGCCCGACTCCCTTGCGCCCAACTCCCTTGCGCCCGATTCGCTTGCGCCAGATTCGCTTGTGCCCAATTCGCTTGCGCCCGATTCCCTTGCGCCCGATTCGCTTGCGCCCGACTCGCTTGCGCCCGAATCCCTTGCGCCCGATTCGCTTGCGCCCGATTCCCTTGCGCCCGATTCCCTTGCGCCCGATTCCCCTGCGCCCAATTCCCATGCGCCCGATTCGCTTGCGCCCGATTCGCTTGCGCCCGACTCGCTTGCGCCCGATTCGCTTGCGCCCGACTCCCTTGCGCCCGATTCGCTTGCGCCTGATTTGCTTGCGCCCGATTCGCTTGCGCCCGATTCCCTTGCTCCCGATTCCCTTGCGCCCGATTCCCTTGCCTCCGACTCGCTTGCGCCCGATTCGCTTGCGCCCGATTCGCTTGCGCCCGATTCGCTTGCGCCCGACTCGCTTGCGCTCGACTTGCTTGCGCCCGATTCCCTTGCGCCCAAATCCCATCCGCCCGATTCCCTTGCGCCCGATTCGCTTGCGCCCGATTCGCTTGCGCCCGATTCTCTTGCGCCCGACTCCCTTGCGCCCGCTTCGCTTGCGCCCGATTCGCCTGCGCCGGATTCCCTTGTGCCCGATTCGCTTGCGCCCGATTCCCCTTGCGCCCGACTCCCTTGCGCCTGACTCCCTTGCGCCCGATTCTCTTGCGCCCGATTCGCTTGCGCCCGATTCCCTTGCGCCCGATTCCCTTGCGCCCGATTCGCTTGCGCCCGATTCCCTTGCGCCCGATTCGCTTGCGCCCGATTTGCTTGCGCCCGACTCCCTTGCGCCCGACTCCCTTGCGCCCGATTCGCTTGCGCCCGATTCGCTTGCGCCCGATTCGCTTGCGCCCGATTCCCTTGCGCCCGATTCGCTTGCGCCCGATTCCCTTGCGCCCGATTCTCTTGAGCTTGACTCGCTTGCGCCCGATTCGCTTGCAAGACCGACTCGCTTGCGCCCGAATCCCTTGGGCCCGATTTGCTTGCGCCCGATTCCCTTGCGCCCGATTCGCTTGCGCCTGATTCGCTTGCGCCCGATTCGCTTGCGCCGGATTCCCTTGCGCCCGATTCTCTTGCGCCCGATTCTCTTGCGCCCGATTCCCTTGCGCCCGATTCGCTTGCGCCCGATTTGCTTGCGCCGTATTCCCTTGCGCCCGATTCTCTGGCGCCCGATTCGCTTGCGCCCGATTCCCTTGCGCCCGATTCCCTTGCGCCCGATTCCCTTGCGCCCAATTCGCTTGCGCCAGATTCCCTTGCGCCCGATTCGCTTACGCCCGATTCGCTTGCGCCCGATTCCCTTGCGCCCGATTCGCTTGCGTCCGATACCCTTGCGCCCGATTTCCTTGCGCCCGATTCCCTTGCGCCCGATTCCCTTGCCTCCGACTCGCTTGCACCCGATTCGCTTGCGCCCGATTCGCTTGCGCCCGATTCGCTTGCGCCCGACTCGCTTGCGCCCGACTTGCTTGCGCCCGATTCCCTTGCGCCCGAATCCCTTCCGCCCGATTCCCTTGCGCCTGATTCGCTTGCGCCCGATTCGCTTGCGCCCGACTCCCTTGTGCCCGATTCGCTTGCGCCCGATTCGCTTGCGCCGGATTCCCTTGCGCCCGATTCTCTTGCGCCCGATTCTCTTGCGCCCGATTCGCTTGCGCCCGATTCCCTTGCGCCCGAATCGCTTGCGCCCGATTTGCTTGCGCCCGATTCGCTTGCGCCCGATTCGCTTGTGCCCGATTCCCTTGCGCCCGATTCGCTTGCGCCCGATTCGCTTGCGCCCCATTTGCTTGCGCCCGACTCCCTTGCGCCCGATTCCCTTGCGCCCGATTCGCTTGCGCCCGATTCGCTTGCGCCCCATTTGCTTGCGCCCGACTCCCTTGCGCCCGATTCCCTTGCGCCCGATTCGCTTGCGCCCGATTCGCTTGCGCCCGATTCCCTTGCGCCCGATTCCCTTGCGCCTGACTCGCTTGCGCCCGATTCGCTTGCGCGCCCGACTCGCTTGCGCCCGACTCCCTTGCGCCCGATTCGCTTGCGCCCGATTCGCTTGCGCCCGATTCGCTTGCGCGCGATTCGCTTGCGCTCGATTCGCTTGCGCCCGATTCCCTTGCGCCCGATTCGCTTGCGTCCGATTCCCTTGCGCCCGATTTCCTTGCGCCCGATTCCCTTGCGCCCGATTCCCTCGCCTCCGACTCGCTTGCGCCCGATTCGCTTGCGCCTGATTCGCTTGCTCCCGACTCGCTTGTGCCCGATTCCCTTGCGCCCGAATCCCTTCCGCCCGATTCCCTTGCGCCCGATTCGCTTGCGCCCGATTCGCTTGCGCCCGATTCCCTTGCGCCCGACTTGATTGCGCCCGATTCGCTTGCGCCCGATTCCCTTGCGCCCGATTCGCTTACGCCGATTCCCTTGCGCCCGACTCCCTTGCGCCCGACTCCCTTGCGCGCGATTCACTTGCGCCCGATTCGCTTGCGCCCGATTCCCTGCACCCGATTCGCTTGCGCCCGATTCCCTTGCGCCCGACTCCCTTGCGCCCGACTCCCTTGCGCCTGATTCTCTTGCGCCCGATCTCAGAATGTTGTATTTGTCTAGCCTGCAGTGGGGTACTCTATAGCGAGTACAGCCCAATCTAGGGTTTCCTATATGTACTCAACTGCTTGCTAGTGAACCTCCTCCTTTCTTCATTCTTACTTTCTACTGCTAATTCTGAAATGCTATCAGAGCAGGTCGATCCCCTTGGGTCGATCCTCTGGGTGGGCCCACCACCTCACTGCTTCCGGTGCTACTGCTACTCTGTGTGTTGCACGCCCCGTGGCGTGCGACGGATTTTTCATCCCGCCGCGCGCTCGGAGCGTGCGGCGGTTTTCTGCCCGCCGTGCGCCCCGAGGCGCGCGGCGGTTTTCTGCCCGCCGTGCACCCCGAGGCGCGCGGCGGTTTTCTGCCCGCCGTGCGCCCCGAGGTGCGCGGCGGCTTTCTGCCCCGTCACTCCGCGCGTCGCTCCCGGGAGGCGCTGCGACGGGCGACGGGGACCCGCGCGTCGCCCCCCGTCGCCCGTCGCGGCCTGCGCGACCTGCGTAGGGCCCGCGCGCGGCCCGTACGGGCTGCGCCAGGCCCGCGCGCGGCCCGTACGGACTGCGCCAGGCCAGGGCGCGCCTCGGGCCGCCCGCACGCGGTTCGTACGGGCTGCGCCAGGCCCGTAGGCGCCCTGTTTTCTCTGCCCCTGCGCTGCCCGCTGTCCCCCGTGCTTCTGACGGCGCCCCACCCCTGCTGCTGCCCGTTCTCCTGAATTAGATTTTGGGGTGGGGGGTATGGGGGTGCAGTTTCTGTGCGTCGTCCCATGCTCCTCCTCCTCCTCCGTCTCCCACTACTGCAGCTGCCGCTGAGGGGGGTGGGTGTGTGGGAGCCGAAGGAGTGGTACTAGGGGGGTGACGTGCAAGTGGAGTTAGGAGTGAAGCAGTGGGTGTGTGGGGGGTGTGTGGGACAGTTGGAGGAGGTTGAGCGGAGGCTGCTGTCTTGTCGTCCGCAGCACCTGTAGTCCGGGGCGCACTGTCCTGGTAGCCCAGAGAGTCTGCTGCGCCTGTCGCCCGAGGGTCCGTTGCTCCTGTAGCTCGTCGTAGCCCGTGAGCCAGTTACTCCAGTAGTCCGGGGCGCACTGTCCCGGTAGCCACTGTGCCAGCAGCTCCTGTTGCCCGTGTGTCTGCAGCTTCAGCCGCCGTCTCTCATCTTCTCTCCTCTCACAGTCCCTCCTCCTCCTCACTTGCCCGCTGTGATTACCTCTAGCTTTGCTTCTTATTGTGAACTCCTGCTATACCTGCTCATTGTGCTGATTACACCCCACTTTGACTATGGGGGTGTGTCAGAATGTTGTATTTGTCTAGCCTGCAGTGGGGTACTCTATAGCGAGTACAGCCCAATCTAGGGTTTCCTATATGTACTCAATTGCTTGCTAGTGAACCTCCTCCTTTCTTCATTCTTACTTTCTACTGCTAATTCTGACACCCGATTCCCTTGCGCCCGATTCCCTTGCGCCCGATTCACTTGCGCACGATTCCCTTGCGCCCGATTCGCTTGCGCCCAATTCGCTTGCGCTTGGTTCGCTTGCGCCCTATTCCCTTGCGCCCGATTCGCTTGCGCCCGATTCGCTTGCGCCCGATTCGCTTGCGCCCGATTCGCTTGCGCCCGACTCCCTTGCGCCGGATTCGCTTGCACCCGATTCGCTTGCGCCCGATTCGTTTGCGCCCGATTCCCTTGCGCCCGATTCGCATGCGCCCGATCCCCTTGCGCCCGACTCGCTTGCGCGCCCGACTCGCTTGCGCCCGACTCCCTTGCGCCCGATTCGCTTGCGCCCGATTCCCTTGTGCCCGATTCGCTTGCGCCCGATTCGCTTGCGCCCGATTCGCTTGCGCCCGATTCCCTTGCGCCCGATTCGCTTGGGCCCGATTCCCTTGCGTCTGATTACCTTGCGCCCGATTCCCTTGCGCCCGATTCCCTTGCGCCCGATTTGCTTGCGCCCGATTCGCTTGCGCCAGATTCGCTTGCGCCCGATTCCCTTGCGCCTGGTTTCGCTTGCGCCCGATTCCCTTGCGCCCGATTTCCTTGCGCCCGATTCCCTTGCGCCCGATTCCCTCGCCTCCGACTCGATTGCGCCCGATTCGCTTGCGCCCGATTCGCTTGCGCCCGATTCGCTTGCACCCGACTCGCTTGCGCCCCACTTGCTTGCGCCCGATTCCCTTGCGCCCGAATCCCTTCCGCCCGATTCCCTTGCGCCCGATTCGCTTGCGCCCAATTCGCTTGCGCCCGATTCGTTTGCGCCCGACTCGATTGCGCCCGATTCGCTTGCGCCCGATTCCCTTGCGCCCGATTCGCTTGTGCCGATTCCCTTGCGCCCGACTCCCTTGCGCCCGACTCCCTTGCGCCCGATTCACTTGCGCAAGATTCGCTTGCGCCCGATTCCCTGCACCCGATTCGCTTGCTCCCGATTCCCTTGCGCCCGATTCGCTTGCGCCCGATTTCCTTGCGCCCGACTCCCTTGCGCCCGACTCCCTTGCACCCGATTCACTAGCGCCCGATTCGCTTGCGCCCGATTCCCTGCACCCGATTCGCTTGCGCCCGATTTGCTAACGCCCGATTCGCTTGCGCCCGATTCGCTTGCGCCCGACTCCCTTGCGCCCGACTCCCTTGCGCCCGATTCGCTTGCGCCCGATTCGCTTGCGCCCGATTCGCTTGCGCCTGATTCCCTTGCGCCCGAATCGCTTGCACCCGATTCCCTTGCGCCCGATTCCCTTGCGCCCGACTCGTTTGCGCCCGATTCGCTTGCACCCGACTCCCTTGCGCCCGACTCCCTTGCGCCCGATTTTCTTACGCCCGATTCCCTTGCGCCCGATTCCCTTGCGCCCGATTCCCTTGCGCCCGATTCCCTTGCGCCCGATTCCCATGCGCCCGATTCGCTTGCGCCCGATTCGCTTGCGCCCGATTCGCTTGTGCCCGATTCCCTTGCGCCCGATTTGCTTGCGTCCGATTCCCTTGCGCCCGATTTCCTTGCGCCCAATTCCCTTGCGCCCGATTCCCTCGCCTCCGACACGTTTGCGCCCGATTCGATTGCGCCCGACTCGCTTGCGCCCGACTCGCTTGCGCCCGACTTGCTTGCGCCCGATTCCCTTGCGCCCGAATCCCTTCCGCCCGATTCCCTTGCGCCCGATTCGCTTGCGCCCGATTCGCTTGCGCCCGATTCCCTTGCGCCCGACTCGATTGCGCCCGATTCGCTTGCGCCCGATTCCCTTGCGCCCGATTCGCTTGCGCCCGATTCCCTTGGGCCCGACTCCCTTGCGCCCGACTCCCTTGCGCCCGTTTCACTTGCTCCCGATTCGCTTGCTCCCGATTCCCTGCACCCGATTCGCTTGCGCCCGATTCGCTTGCGCCCGATTCGCTTGCGCCCGATTCCCTTGCGCCCGATTCGCTTGCGCCCGATTTGCTTGCACCCCATTCGCTTGCGCCCGACTCCCTTGCGCCCGACTCCCTTGCGCCCGATTCGCTTGCGCCCGATTCGCTTGCGCCCGATTCGCTTGCGCCTGATTCCCTTGCGCCCGAATCGCTTGCGCCCGATTACCTTGCGCCCGATTCCCTTGTGCCTGACTCGTTTGCGCCCGATTCGCTTGCGCCGGACTCGCTTGCGCCCGACTCCCTTGCGCCCGATTCGCTTGCGCCCGATTCCCTTGCGCCTGATTCCCTTGCGCCCGATTCCCTTGGGCCTGATTCCCTTGCGCCCGATTCCCATGCGCCCGATTCGCTTGCGCCCGATTCGCTTGCGCCTGACTCGCTTGCGCCCGATTTGCTTGTGCCCGACTCCCTTGCGCCCGATTCGCTTGCGCCCGATTCGCTTGCGCCCGATTCGCTTGCGCCCGATTCCCTTGCGCCCGATTCCCTTGCGCCCGATTCCCTTGCCTCCGACTCGCTTGCGCCCGATTCGCTTGCGCCCGATTCGCTTGCGCCCGATTCGCTTGCGCCCGACTTGCTTGCGCCTGATTCCCTTGCGCCCGAATCCCTTCCGCCCGATTCCATTGCGCCCGATTCGCTTGCGCCCGATTCCCTTGCGCCCGACTCCCTTGTGCCCGATTCGCTTGCGCCCGATTCGCTTGCGCCCGATTCCCTTGCGGCCGATTCGCTTGCGCCCGATTCACTTGCGCCCGACTCCCTTGCGCCCGACTCCCTTGCGCCCGATTTGCTTGCACCCGATTCGCTTGCGCCCGATTCGCTTGCGCCCGATTCCCTTGCGCCCGATTCGCTTGCACCCGATTCCCTTGCGCCCGATTCCCTTGCACCCGACTCGCTTGCGCCCGATTCGCTTGCGCGCCTGACTCGCTTGCGCCCGACTCCCTTGCGCCCGATTCGCTTGCGCCCGATTCCCTTGCGCCCGATTCCCTTGCGCCCGATTCCCTTGCGCCCAATTCGCTTGCGCCCGATTCGCTTGCGCCCGATTCCCTTGCGCCCGATTCGCTTGCGCTCGATTCGCTTGCGCCCGATTCCCTTGCGCCCGATTCGCTTGCGTCCGATTCCCTTGCGCCTGATTTCCTTGTGCCCGATTCCCTTGCGCCCGATTCCCTTAAGCCCGATTCGCTTGCCCCGATTCGCTTACGCCCGACTCGCTTGCGCCCGACTTGCTTGCGCCCGATTCCCTTGCGCCCGAAACCCTTCCGCCCGATTCGCTTGCGCCCGATTCGCTTGCGCCCGATTCCCTTGCGCTCGACTCTCTTCGCCCGATTCGCTTGCGCCCGATTCGCTTGCGCCCGATTCCCTTGCGCCCGACTCCCTTGCGCCCGACTCCCTTGCGCCCGACTCCCTTGCGTCCGATTCGCTTGCGCCCGATTCCCTTGCGCCCGAATCCCTTCCGCCCGATTCGCTTGCGCCCGATTCGCTTGCGCCCGATTCCCTTGCGCCCGACTCTCTTGCGCCCGATTCCCTTGCGCTCGACTCCCTTGCGCCCGACTCCCTTGCGCCCGACTCCCTTGCGCCCGATTCGCTTGCGCCCGATTCCCTTGGGCCCGATTCCCTTGCACCCGATTCCCTTGCGCCCGATTCCCATGCGCCCGATTCGCTAGCGCCCGATTCGCTTGTGCCCGACTCGCTTGCGCCCGATTCGCTTGCGCCCGACTCCCTTGCGCCCGATTCGCTTGCGCCCGATTCGCTTGCGCCCGATTCGCTTGCGCCCGATTCGCTTGCGCCCGATTCCCTTGCGCCCGATTCCCTTGCGCCCGACTTGCTTGCGCCCGATTCCCTTGTGCCCGAATCCCTTCCGCCCGATTCCCTTGCGCCCGATTCGCTTGCGCCCGATTCGCTTGCGCCCGATTCCCTTGCGCCCGATTCGCTTGCGCCCGATTCCCTTGCGCCCGACTCCCTTGCGCCCGACTCCCTTGCGCCCGATTCGCTTGCGCCCGATTCGCTTGCGCCCGATTCCCTTGCGCCCGATTCGCTTGTGCCCGATTCGCTTGCGCCCGATTTGCTTGCGCCCGATTCGCTTGCGCCCGATTCGCTTGCGCCCGATTCGCTTGCGCCCGATTCCCTTGCGCCCGATTCGCTTGCGCCCGATTCGCTTGCGCCCGATTCGCTTGCGCCCGACTCCCTTGCGCCCGACTCCCTTGCGCCCGATTCCCTTGCGCCCGATTCGCTTGCGCCCGATTCGCTTGCGCTCGATTCTCTTGCGCCCGATTCGCTTGCGCCCGATTCCCTTGCGCCCGACTCGCTTGCGCCCGATTGGCTTGCGCGCCCGACTCCCTTGCGCCCGATTCGCTTGCGCCCGATTTCCTTGCGCCCGATTCGCTTGCGTCCGATTCGCTTGCGCCCGATTCCCTTGCGCTCGATTCGCTTGCGCCCGATTCCCTTGCGCCCGACTCCCTTGCACCCGATTCCCTTGCGCCCGATTCGCTTGCGCCCGATTCGCTTGCGCCCGATTCCCTTGCGCCCGATTCGCTTGCGCCCGATTCCCTTGCGCCCGATTCCCTTGCGCCCGATTCCCTTGCGCCCAATTCGCTTGCGTCCGATGTCAGAGTATGTTATTTGTGTAGCCTGCAGTGGGGTACTCCATAGTGAGTACAGCCCAATTAGGGTTTGCTATATGTATCCAACTGCTTGCTAGTGAAACCCCTCCTTTCTTCATTCTTGTTTCTGCTGCTAGTTCTGACATGGTTTCAGAGCAGGTCGACCCCCTTGGGTCGATCCTGTGGGTGGGCCCGCCACCTAACTGCTTCCGCTGCTGTTCTGCTTCTCGCGCGCCTCGGGAGCGCGCCGTCTTCTTCCTGCCGCCGTGCGCTCGGGGCGCGCGGCGAGTTTCTGCCCGCCGTGCGCCCCGAGGTGCGCGGCGGTTTTCTGCCGTGGGGGACCCGCGCGCAACACCCCGCCCTTCCCGTCGCGTCGCCCTGCAGGTCGCGCGCTGGTCTGCAGGCCGCGCGCGGCCCGTCTGCCCGCCGTGCGGCCTTGGGGAGCCGCGTGCGCCCCCCGCCCGTCTGTCGCGGCGCCCTTGGGAGCCACGCGCGTCCCCCCCGCCTGTCCGTCTTGGCGCCCTGGGGAGGAGCGCGCGGAGGTCGTCGTCGTGTCGCCAGCAGCGCCAGTAGTCCGGAGCCCTTGCTCTCGGTAGCCCAGCGAGCTTGCTGCGCCAGTCGCCTGTGGGTCCGTAGCTCCTGCCGCTCGTCGTAGCCGCGGAGTCTGTTACTCCTGTAGTCCGGGGCCCTTGCTCCGGTAGCCACTGTGCCAGCCTGCGCCAGTCGCCTGTGGGTCCGTAGCTCCTGTCGCTCGTCGTAGCAGCGGAGTCTGTTACTCCAGTATTCCGGGGCCCTTGCTCCTGTAGCCCGTGTGACTGCAGCTTCAGCCTTCGCCTCCAGTCAACTCTCCTCTCACAGTCACTCCTCCTCACTTGCCCTCTGTGATAGCCTCTAGCTTTGCTTGTAATTGTGAACTATTTCTATGCCTGCTTGTTGTGCTGATTACACCCCACTTTGGCTATGGGGGTGTGCTGTATTGAGCCACACGCACCTCTCCATCTCAGTGCCCTCGTCGCTCTGCCTCACGTGACTTGTGAGTCGACTCAAAGCGCGCCTCCATCTCTGTGCTGTATTGAGCCCCACGCACCTCTCCATCTCAGTGCCCTCGTCGCTCTGCCTCACGTGACTTGTGAGTCGACTCAAAGCGCGCCTCCATCTCTGTGGCGTATTGAGCCCCACGCACCTCTCCATCTCAGTGCCCTCGTCGCTCTGCCTCACGTGACTTGTCAGTCGACTCAAAGCGCGCCTCCATCCCGGTGTCGTATTGAGCCCCACGCACCCCTCTATCTCAGTGCCCCTGCCTCACGTGACTTGTCAGTCGACTCAAAGCGCGCCTCCATCCCGGTGTCGTATTGAGCCCCACGCACCCCTCCATCTCAGTCCCCTCGTCGCTCTGCCTCACGTGACATGTCAGTCGACTCAAAGCGCGCCTCCATCTCTGTGCCGTATTGAGCCCCACGCACCCCTCCATCTCAGTGCCATCGTCGCTCTGCCTCACGTGACAGCCGTGGAACGGAGGGTATGGGGGTGGCGGGTGTGGGGGTGATACGTGTGCGTCGTCCCTTCCTTCTCCTCCGTCTCCCACTGCTGCAGCTGCCGCTGAGGGGGGTGGATGTGTGGGAGCCGAGGGGAGTGGCGCTAGGGGGGTGCCGTGGTAGTGGATCTCGGGGTGCAGCACGGGGTGTGTGAGAAGGGGGTGTGGGACAGTTAGGGGAGGTTGAGCGGAGGTCGCCATCGTGTTGTCAGCAGCGCCAGTAGTCCGGAGCCCTCGTGCTCTCGGTAGCCCTGCGAGCCTGCTTTGCCAGTCGCCTGTGGGTCCGTTACTCCTGCCGCTCGTCGTAGCCGCGGAGTCAGATACTCCCGTAGTCCGATGCCCTCGTGCGCTCGGTAGCCACTTTGCGCGCCGCTCCTGTTGCCCGTGCGACTGCGGCTTCACCCGTCGCCTTCTCTCTCCACTCTCCTCACTGTTCCTTCTCCTCCTCGTCCCTACGCCTCTACTTTTGCTGCGCCCTACAGGGTGTACCAATTCATGGGTATTCTGCTCAATGGCTATTCCTGCATGCACTTAGGGGGTGTGTTAGAATATATCATATATATATGTCTGTATAAGTGCATGTAGTCCTAGCTGTAGAGTAGTTACCTAGTGTTCTGTGTGGTGGTGCACCACTCCTTGCTGGTTCTCTTCTATTTGTACCTCTCTTTTCATAGTGCAACCTCTCCTTTGCTTGGACTCCTCCTTTTG
Organism: Closterium sp. Naga37s-1; assembly: GCA_947471745.1. Classification (NCBI taxonomy): domain Eukaryota; kingdom Viridiplantae; phylum Streptophyta; class Zygnematophyceae; order Desmidiales; family Closteriaceae; genus Closterium; species Closterium sp. Naga37s-1. The sequence continues at coordinate 57,028 of CANJKZ010000641.1, read as the reverse complement.
CCTAGGCTAAACCCTAGTTACCTAGTCCTAAGTCATGCCTATTATTTCAACACACGCACCTCTCCATCTCGGTGCCCTTGTCGCTCCGCCTCGCGCGACCTGTGAGTCGACTCAAGGCGCGCCTCCATCTCTGTGCCGTAGCGAGCCCCACGCACCTCTCCATCTCGGTGCCCTTGTCGCTCCGCCTCGCGCGACCTGTGAGTCGACTCAAGGCGCGCCTCCATCTCTGTGCCGTAGCGAGCCCCACGCACCTCTCCATCTCGGTGCCCTTGTCGCTCCGCCTCGCGCGACCTGTGAGTCGACTCAAGGCGCGCCTCCATCTCTGTGCCGTAGCGAGCCCCACGCACCTCTCCATCTCGGTGCCCTTGTCGCTCCGCCTCGCGCGACCTGTGAGTCGACTCAAGGCGCGCCTCCATCTCTGTGCCGTAGCGAGCCCCACGCACCTCTCCATCTCGGTGCCCTTGTCGCTCCGCCTCGCGCGACCTGTGAGTCGACTCAAGGCGCGCCTCCATCTCTGTGCCGTAGCGAGCCCCACGCACCTCTCCATCTCGGTGCCCTTGTCGCTCCGCCTCGCGCGACCTGTGAGTCGACTCAAGGCGCGCCTCCATCTCTGTGCCGTAGCGAGCCCCACGCACCTCTCCATCTCGGTGCCCTTGTCGCTCCGCCTCGCGCGACCTGTGAGTCGACTCAAGGCGCGCCTCCATCTCTGTGCCGTAGCGAGCCCCACGCACCTCTCCATCTCGGTGCCCTTGTCGCTCCGCCTCGCGCGACCTGTGAGTCGACTCAAGGCGCGCCTCCATCTCTGTGCCGTAGCGAGCCCCACGCACCTCTCCATCTCGGTGCCCTTGTCGCTCCGCCTCGCGCGACCTGTGAGTCGACTCAAGGCGCGCCTCCATCTCTGTGCCGTAGCGAGCCCCACGCACCTCTCCATCTCGGTGCCCTTGTCGCTCCGCCTCGCGCGACCTGTGAGTCGACTCAAGGCGCGCCTCCATCTCTGTGCCGTAGCGAGCCCCACGCACCTCTCCATCTCGGTGCCCTTGTCGCTCCGCCTCGCGCGACCTGTGAGTCGACTCAAGGCGCGCCTCCATCTCTGTGCCGTAGCGAGCCCCACGCACCTCTCCATCTCGGTGCCCTTGTCGCTCCGCCTCGCGCGACCTGTGAGTCGACTCAAGGCGCGCCTCCATCTCTGTGTCGTAGTGAAACTTTTCTTAGTGAAACTATGCTTGAGTTCTACCAAGGCAACCAACCACTCTGTCAAGAATTACTGCCATAACTCTGACCATGCGTCCCACGCAATTCAGCTGTCCTGTAGAATAGCTTTCTTCGCAGGGAGAATGGGGCGGGGTGATGGAAAGCGGGAGAATGGGGCGGGGTGATGGAAAGCGGGAGAATGGGGCGGGGTGATGGAAAGCGGGAGAATGGGGCGGGGTGATGGAAAGAGGGAGAATGGGGCGGGGAGATGGAAAGCGGGAGAATGGGGCGGGGCGATGGAAAGAGGGAGAATGGGGCGGGGCGATGGAAAGAGGGAGAATGGGGTGGGGTGATGGAAAGCGGGAGAATGGGACGGGGTGATGGAAAGCGGGAGAGTGGGGCGGGGTGATGGAATGCGGGAGAATGGGGCGGGGTGATGGAAAGCGGGAGAATGGGGCGGGGTGATGGAAAGAGGGAGAATAGTGCAGGGTGATTGAACGAGGGAGAATGGGGCGGGGTGATGGAAAGAGGGAGAATGGGGCTGGGTGATGGAAAACGGGAGAATGGGGCGGGGTGATGGAAAGCGGGAGAATGGGGCGGGGTGATGGAAAGCGGGAGAATGGGGCGGGGCAAGCGGGAGAATGGGGCGGGGTGATGGAAAGAGGGAGAATGGGGCGGGGTGATGGAAAGCGGGAGAATGGGGCGGGGCGATGGAAAGCGGGAGAATGGGGCGGGGTGATGGAAAGCGGGATAATGGGGCGGGGTGATGGAAAGCGGGAGAATGGGGCGGGGTGATGGAAAGCAGGAGAATGGGGCGGGCCGATGGAAAGCGGGAGAATGGGGCTGGGCGTTGGAAAGCTAGAGAATGGGGCGGGGTGATGGAAAGCGGGAGAATGGGGCGGGGTGATGGAAAGCGGGAGAATGGGGCGGGGTGATGGAAAGCGGGAGAATGGGGCGGGGTGATGGAAAGCGGGAGAATGGGGCGGGGTGATGGAAAGCGGGAGAGTGGGGCGGGGTGATGGAAAGCGGGAGAATGGGGCAGGGTGATGGAAAGCGGGAGAATGGGGCGGGGTGATGGAAAGCGGGAGAATGGGGCGGGGAGATGGAAAGCGGGAGAATGGGGCGGGGCGATGGAAAGCGGGAGAATGGGGTGGGGTGATGGAAAGCGGGAGAACGGGGCGGGGTAATGGAAAGAGGGAGAACGGGGCGGGGTGATGGAAAGCAAGAGAATGGGGCTGGGTGATGGAAAGAGGGAGAATGGGGCGGGGTGATGGAAACCGGGAGAATGGGGCGGGGCGATGGAAAGCAGGAGAATGGGGCGGGGTGATGGAAAGAGGGAGAATGGGGCGGTGTGATGGAAATAGGGAGAACGGGGCAGGGTAATGGAAAGAGGGAGAATGGGGCAGGGTGATGGAAAGAGGGAGAATGGGGCGGGTGATGGATAGAGGGAGAATGGGGCGGGGTGATGGAAAGTAGGAGAATGGGGCGGGGTGATTGAAAGAGGGAGAATGGGGCGGGGTGATGGAAAGAGGGAGAATAGGGCAGGGTGATGGAAAGCGGGAGAATGGGGCGGGGTGATGGAAAGAGGGAGAATGGGGCGGGGCGATGGAAAGCGGGAGAATGAGGCGGGGCGATGGAATGCAGGAGAATGGGGCGGGGTGATGGAAAGCGGGAGAATGGGGCTGGGGGATGGAAAGAGGGAGAATGGGGAGGGGAGATGGAAAGAGGGAGAATGGGGCTGGTTGATGGGAAGAGGGAGAATGGGGCTGGGTGATGGACAGAGGGAGACTGGGGCTGGGTGATGGAAAGCGGGATAATGGGGCGGGGTGTTTGAAAGAAGGGAATGGGGCTGGGTGATGGAAAGAGGGAGAATGGGGCGGGGTGATGGAAAGCGGGAGAATGGGGCGGGGTGATGGAAAGCGGGAGAACGGGGCGGGGTAATGGAATGAGGGAGAAGAGGGCGGGGTGATGGAAAGATAGAGAATCGGGCGGGGTGATGGAAACCGGGAGAATGGGGCGGGGCAATGGAAAGAGGGAGAATGGGACGGGGCGATGGAAAGCGAGAGAACGGGGCAGGGTGATGGAAAGAGGGAGAATGGGGCGGGGTGATGGAAAGAGGGAGAATGGGGCGGGGTGATGGAAAGAGGGAGAATGGGGCGGGGTGATGGAAAGCGGGAGAATGGGGCAGGGTGATGGAAAGAGGGAGAATGGGGGGGGGGGGCAATGGAAAGAGGGAGAATGGGGCGGGGTGATGGAAAGCGGGAGAATGGGGCGAGGTGATAGAAAGAGGGAGAATGGGGCGGGGTGATGGAAAGAGGGAGAATGGGGCGGGGTGATGGAAAGAGGGAGAATGGTGCTGGGTGATGGAAAGAGGGAGAATGGGGCGGGGCGATGGAAAGCGGGAGAATGGGGCGGGGCGATGGAAAGAGGGAGAATGAGGCGGGGTGATGGAAAGCGGGAGAATGGGGTGGGGTGATGGAAAGAGGGAGAATGGGGCGGGGCGATGGGAAGAGGCAGAATGGGGCGGGGTGATGGAAAGAGGGAGAATGGGGCAGGGGGATGGAAAGCGGGAGATTCGGGCGGGGCGATGGAAAGCGGGAGAATGGGGCAGGGCGATGGAAAGCGTGAGAATGGTGCGGGGTGATGGAAAGCGGGAGAATGGGGCGGGGTGATGGAAAGCGGGAGAATGGGGCGGGGTGATTGAAAGCGGGAGAATGGGGCGGGGTGATGGAAAGCGGGAGAATGGGGCGGGGTGATGGAAAGCGGGAGAATGGGGCGGGGAGATGGAAAGCGGGAGAATGGGGCGGGGCGATGGAAAGAAGGAGAATGAGGCGGGGCGATGGAAAGAGGGAGAATGAGGCGGGGTGATGGAAAGCGGGAGAATGGGGCGGGGTGATGGAAAGCGGGAGAATGAGGCGGGGTGATGGAAAGAGGGAGAATGGGGTGGGGTGATGGAAAGAGGGAGAATGGGGCTGGGTGATGGAGGGGCTGGGTGATAGAAAGAGGGAGAATGGGGCTGGGTGATGGAAAGAGGGAGAATGGGGCGGGGCGATGGAAAGCGGGAGAATGGGGCGGGGCGATGAAAAGAGGGAGAATGAGGCGGGGTGATGGAAAGCGGGAGAACGGGGCGGGGTGATGGAAAGAGGGAGAATGGGGCGGGGTGATGGAAAGAGGGAGAATGGGGCGCGGCGATGGGAAGAGGCAGAATGGGGCGGGGTGATGGAAAGAGGGAGAATGGGGCGGGGTGATGGAAAGCGGGAGAATGGGGCGGGGGGATGGAAAGCGGGAGAATGGGGCAGGGCGATGGAAAGCGTGAGAATGGGTCGGGGTGATGGAAAGCGGGAGAATGGGGCGGGGTGATGGAAAGTTGGAGAATGGGGCGGGGTGATTGAAAGCGGGAGAATGGGGCGGGGTGATGGAAATCGGGAGAATGGGGCGGGGTGATGGAAAGCGGGAGAATGGGGCGGGGAGATGGAAAGCGGGAGAATGGGGCGGGGCGATGGAAAGAGGGAGAATGAGGCGGGGCGATGGAAAGAGGGAGAATGGGGTGGGGTGATGGAAAGAGGGAGAATGGGGCTGGGTGATGGAGGGGCTGGGTGATAGAAAGAGGGAGAATGGGGCTGGGTGATGGAAAGAGGGAGAATGGGGCGGGGCGATGGAAAGCGGGAGAATGGGGCGGGGCGATGAAAAGAGGGAGAATGAGGCGGGGTGATGGAAAGCGGGAGAACGGAGCAGGGTGATGGAAAGAGGGAGAATGGGGCGGGGTGATGGAAAGAGGGAGAATGGGGCAGGGCGATGGGAAGAGGGAGAATGGGGTGGGGTGATGGAAAGAGGGAGAATGGGGCTGGGTGATGGAGGGGCTGGGTGATAGAAAGAGGGAGAATGGGGCTGGGTGATGGAAAGAGGGAGAATGGGGCGGGGCGATGGAAAGCGGGAGAATGGGGCGGGGCGATGAAAAGAGGGAGAATGAGGCGGGGTGATGGAAAGCGGGAGAACGGAGCAGGGTGATGGAAAGAGGGAGAATGGGGCGGGGTGATGGAAAGAGGGAGAATGGGGCAGGGCGATGGGAAGAGGCAAAATGGGGCGGGGTGATGGAAAGAGGGAGAATGGGGCGGGGTGATGGAAAGCGGGAGAATGGGGCGGGGTGATGGAAAGCGGGAGAATGAGGCGGGGTGATGGAAAGAGGGAGAATGGGGCGGGGTGATGGAAAGAGGGAGAATGGGGCTGGGTGATGGAAGGGCTGGGTGATAGAAAGAGGGAGAATGGGGCTGGGTGATGGAAAGAGGGAGAACGGGGCGGGGTGATGGAAAGAGGGAGAATGGGGCAGGGTGATGGAAAGAGGGAGAATGGGGCGGGGTGATGGAAAGAGGGAGAATGGGGCGGGGTGATGGAAAGAGGGAGAATGGGGTTGGGTGATGGAAAGAGGGAGAATGGGGCTGGGTGATGGAAAGAGGGAGAATGGGGCAGGGCGATGGAAAGAGGGGGAATGGGTCGGGGTGATGGAAAGCGGGAGAATGGGGCGGGGTGATGGAAAGAGGGAGAATGGGGCGGGGCGATGGAAAGAGGGAGAATGGGGCGGGGTGATGGAAATCAGGAGAATGGGGCGGGGTGATGGAAAGAGGGAGAATTGGGCGGGTTGATGGAAAGAGGGAGAATGGGGCGGGGTGATGGAAAGAGGGAGAAAGGGGCGGGGTGATGGAAAGAGGGAGAATGGGGCTGGGTGATGGAAAGAGGGAGAATGGGGCTGGGTGATGGAAAGAGGGAGAATGGGGCGGGGCGAAGGAAAGCGGGAGAATGGGGCGGGGCGATGGAAAGAGGGAGAATGAGGCGGGGTGATGGAAAGCGGGAGAATGGGCGGGGTGATGGAAAGAGGGAGAATGGGGCGAGGCGATGGGAAGAGGCAGAATGGGGTGGGGTGATGGAAAGAGGGAGAATGGGGCGGGGTGATGGAAAGCGGGAGATTGGGGCGGGGCGATGGAAAGCGGGAGAATGGGGCGGGGTGATTGAAAGCGGGAGAATGGGGCGAGGTGATGGAAAGCGGGAGAATGGGGCGGGGTGATGGAAAGCGGGAGAATGGGGCGCGGAGATGGAAAGCGGGAAAATAGGGCGGGGCGATGGAAAGAGGGAGAATGGGGCGGGGCGATGGAAAGCGGGAGAATGGGGCGGGGCGATGGAAAGCGGGAGAATGGGGCGGGGTGATGGAAAGCGGGAGAATGGGGCAGGGTGATGGAAAGAGGGAGAATGGGGCGGGGTGATGGAAAGCAGGAGAATGGGGCTGGGTGATGGAAAGAGGGAGAATGGGGCGGAGTGATGGAAAGAGGGAGAATGGGGCGGGGTGATGGAATGCAGGAGAATGGGGCGGGGTGATGGAAAGAGGGAGAATGGGGCGGGGTGGTTGAAAGAGGGAGAACGGGGCAGGGTAATGGAAAGAGGGAGAATGGGGCTGGGTGATGGAAAGAGGGAGAATGGGGTGGGGTGATGGATAGAGGGAGAATGGGGCGGGGTGATGGAAATTGGGAGAATGGGGCGGGGTGATAGAAAGAGGGAGAATGGGGCGGGGTGATGGAAAGAGGGAGAATGGGGCGGGGTGATGGAAAGCGGGAGAATGGGGCGGGGTGATGGAAAGAGGGAGAATGGGGCGGGGCGATGGAAAGCGTGAGAATGGGGCGGGGCGATGGAAAGCGGGAGAATGGGGCGGGGTGATGGAAAGCGGGAGAATGGGGCTGGGTGATGGAAAGAGGGAGAATGGGGCGGGGTGATGGAAAGAGGGAGAATGGGGCGGGGTGATGGAAAGAGGGAGAATGGGGCGGGGTGATGGAAAGAGGGAGAATGGGGCTGGGTGATGGAAGGGCTGGGTGATAGAAAGAGGGAGAATGGGGCTGGGTGATGGAAAGAGGGAGAATGGGGCGGGGCGATGGAAAGTGGGAGAATGGGGCGGGGCGATGGAAAGAGGGAGAATGAGGCGGGGTGATGGAAAGCGGGAGAATGGGGCGGGGTGATGGAAAGAGGGAGAATGGGGCGGGGTGATGGAAAGATGGAGAATGGGGCGGGGCGATGGGAAGAGGCAGAATGGGGCAGGGTGATGGAAAGAGGGAGAATGGGGCGGGGTGATGGAAAGCGGGAGATTGGGGCGGGGCGATGGAAAGCGGGAGAATGGGGTGGGGCGATGGAAAGCGGGAGAATGGGGCGGGGTGATGGAAAGCGGGAGAATGGGGCGGGGTGAATGAAAGTGGGAGAATGGGGAGGGGTGATGGAAAGCGGGAGAATGGGGCGGGGTGATGGAAAGCGGGAGAATGGGGCGGGGAGATGGAATGCAGGAGAATGGGGCGGGGTGATGGAAAGAAGGAGAATGGGGCGGGGTGATTGAAAGAGGGAGAACGGGGCAGGGTAATGGAAAGAGGGAGAATGGGGCTGGGTGATGGAAAGAGGGAGAATGGGGCGGGGTGATGGATAGAGGGAGAATGGGGCGGGATGATGGAAATTGGGAGAATGGGGCGGGGTGATAGAAAGAGGGAGAATGGGGCGGGGTGATGGAAAGAGGGAGAATGGGGCGGGGTGATGGAAAGCGGGAGAATGGGGCGGGGTGATGGAAAGAGGGAGAATGGGGCGGGGCGATGGAAAGCGGGAGAATGGGGCGGGGCGATGGAAAGCGGGAGAATGGGGCAGGGCGATGGAAAGAGGGAGAATGGGGCGGGGTGATGGAAAGAGGGAGAATGGGGCGGGGTGATGGAAAGAGGGAGAATGGGGCGGGGTGATGGAAAGAGGGAGAATGGGGTTGGGTGATGGAAAGAGGGAGAATAGGGTTGGGTGATGGAAAGAGGGAGAATGGGGCGGGGCGATGGAAAGAGGGAGAATGGGGCGGGGTGATGGAAAGCGGGAGATTGGGGCGGGGTGATGGAAAGAGGGAGAATGGGGGGGGGCGGCGATGGAAAGAGGGAGAATGGGGCGGGGTGATGGAAAGCGGGAGAATGGGGCGGGGTGATGGAAAGAGGGAGAATGGGGCGGGGTGATGGAAAGAGGGAGAATGGGGCTGGGTGATGGAAAGAGGGAGAATGGGGCTGGGTGATGGAAAGAGGGAGAATGGGGCTGGGTGATGGAAAGAAGGAGAATGGGGTGGGGTGCTGGATAGAGGGAGAATGGGGCGGGGTGATGGAAATTGGGAGAATGGGGCGGGGTGATTGAAAGAGGGAGAATGGGGCGGGGTGATGGAAAGAGGGAGAATGGGGCGGGGTGATGGAAAGTGGGAGTATGGGGCTGGGTGATGGAAAGAGGGAGAATGGGGCGGGGCGATGGAAAGCGGGAGAATGGGGCGGGGCGATGGAAAGCGGGAGAATGGGGCGGGGTGATGGAAAGCGGGAGAATGGGGCTGGGTGATGGAAAGAGGGAGAATGGGGCGGGGTGATGGAAAGAGGGAGAATGGGGCTGGGTGATGGGAAGAGGGAGAATGGGGCGGGGTGATGGAAAGAGGGAGAATGGGGCTGGGTGATGGAAATCGGGATAATGGGGCGGGGTGTTTGAAGGAAGGGGAATGGGGCTGGGTGATGGAAAGAGGGAGAATGGGACGGGGTGATGGAAAGCAGGAGAATGGGGCGGGGTGATGGAAAGCGGGAGAACGGGGCGGGGTAATGGAAGGAGGGAGAACGGGGCGGGGTGATGGAAAGATAGAGAATGGGGCGGGGTGATGGAAAGCGGGAGAATTGGGCGGGGCAATGGAAAGAGGGAGAATGGGACGGGGCGATGGAAAGCGAGAGAACGGGGCGGGGTGATGGAAAGAGGGAGAATGGGGCAGGGTGATGGAAAGAGGGAGAATGGGGCGGGGTGATGGAAAGAGGGAGAATGGGGCGGGGTGATGGAAAGAGGGAGAATGGGGTTGGGTGATGGAAAGAGGGAGAATGGGGCTGGGTGATGGAAAGAGGGAGAATGGGGCGGGGCGATGGAAAGAGGGGGAATGGGTCGGGGTGATGGAAAGCGGGAGAATGGGGCGGGGTGATGGAAAGAGGGAGAATGGGGCGGGGCGATGGAAAGAGGGAGAATGGGGCGGGGTGATGGAAATCGGGAGAATGGGGCGGGGTGATGGAAAGAGGGAGAATTGGGCGGGGTGATGGAAAGAGGGAGAATGGGGCGGGGTGATGGAAAGAGGGAGAAAGGGGCGGGGTGATGGAAAGAGGGAGAATGGGGCTGGGTGATGGAAAGAGGGAGAATGGGGCTGGGTGATGGAAAGAGGGAGAATGGGGCGGGGCGAAGGAAAGCGGGAGAATGGGGCGGGGCGATGGAAAGAGGGAGAATGAGGCGGGGTGATGGAAAGCGGGAGAATGGGCGGGGTGATGGAAAGAGGGAGAATGGGGCGAGGCGATGGGAAGAGGCAGAATGGGGCGGGGTGATGGAAAGAGGGAGAATGGGGCAGGGTGATGGAAAGCGGGAGATTGGGGCGGGGCGATGGAAAGCGGGAGAATGGGGCGGGGTGATTGAAAGCGGGAGAATGGGGCGAGGTGATGGAAAGCGGGAGAATGGGGCGGGGTGATGGAAAGCGGGAGAATGGGGCGCGGAGATGGAAAGCGGGAATATAGGGCGGGGCGATGGAAAGAGGGAGAATGGGGCGGGGCGATGGAAAGCGGGAGAATGGGGCGGGGCGATGGAAAGCGGGAGAATGGGGCGGGGTGATGGAAAGCGGGAGAATGGGGCTGGGTGATGGAAAGAGGGAGAATGGGGCGGGGTGATGGAAAGCAGGAGAATGGGGCTGGGTGATGGAAAGAGGGAGAATGGGGCGGAGTGATGGAAAGAGGGAGAATGGGGCGGGGTGATGGAATGCAGGAGAATGGGGCGGGGTGATGGAAAGAGGGAGAATGGGGCGGGGTGGTTGAAAGAGGGAGAACGGGGCAGGGTAATGGAAAGAGGGAGAATGGGGCTGGGTGATGGAAAGAGGGAGAATGGGGTGGGGTGATGGATAGAGGGAGAATGGGGCGGGGTGATGGAAATTGGGAGAATGGGGCGGGGTGATAGAAAGAGGGAGAATGGGGCGGGGTGATGGAAAGAGGGAGAATGGGGCGGGGTGATGGAAAGCGGGAGAATGGGGCGGGGTGATGGAAAGAGGGAGAATGGGGCGGGGCGATGGAAAGCAGGAGAATGGGGCGGGGCGATGGAAAGCGGGAGAATGGGGCGGGGTGATGGAAAGCGGGAGAATGGGGCTGGGTGATGGAAAGAGGGAGAATGGGGCGGGGTGATGGAAAGAGGGAGAATGGGGCGGGGTGATGGAAAGAGGGAGAATGGGGCGGGGTGATGGAAAGAGGGAGAATGGGGTTGGGTGATGGAAAGAGGGAGAATGGGGTTGGATGATGGAAAGAGGGAGAATGGGGCGGGGCGATGGAAAGAGGGAGAATGGGGCGGGGTGATGGAAAGCGGGAGATTGGGGCGGGGTGATGGAAAGAGGGAGAATGGGGGGGGGCGATGGAAATAGGGAGAATGGGGCGGGGTGATGGAAAGCGGGAGAATGGGGCGGGGTGATGGAAAGAGGGAGAATGGGGCGGGGCGATGGAAAGAGGGGGAATGGGTCGGGGTGATGGAAAGCGGGAGAATGGGGCGGGGCGATGGAAAGAGGGGGAATGGGTCGGGGTGATGGAAAGCGGGAGAATGGGGCGGGGTGATGGAATGAGGGAGAATGGGGCGGGGCGATGGAAAGAGGGAGAATAGGGCGGGGTGATGGAAATCGGGAGAATGGGGCGGGGTGATGGAAAGAGGGAGAATTGGGCGGGGTGATGGAAAGAGGGAGAATGGGGCGGGGTGATGGAAAGAGGGAGAAAGGGGCGGGGTGATGGAAAGAGGGAGAATGGGGCTGGGTGATGGAAAGAGGGAGAATGGGGCTGGGTGATGGAAAGAGGGAGAATGGGGCGGGGCGAAGGAAAGCGGGAGAATGGGGCGGGGCGATGGAAAGAGGGAGAATGAGGCGGGGTGATGGAAAGCGGGAGAATGGGCGGGGTGATGGAAAGAGGGAGAATGGGGCGAGGCGATGGGAAGAGGCAGAATGGGGCGGGGTGATGGAAAGAGGGAGAATGGGGCGGGGTGATGGAAAGCGGGAGATTGGGGCGGGGCGATGGAAAGCGGGAGAATGGGGCGGGGTGATTGAAAGCGGGAGAATGGGGCGAGGTGATGGAAAGCGGGAGAATGGGGCGGGGTGATGGAAAGCGGGAGAATGGGGCGCGGAGATGGAAAGCGGGAAAATAGGGCGGGGCGATGGAAAGAGGGAGAATGGGGCGGGGCGATGGAAAGCGGGAGAATGGGGCGGGGCGATGGAAAGCGAGAGAATGGGGCGGGGTGATGGAAAGCGGGAGAATGGGGCTGGGTGATGGAAAGAGGGAGAATGGGGCGGGGTGATGGAAAGCAGGAGAATGGGGCTGGGTGATGGAAAGAGGGAGAATGGGGCGGAGTGATGGAAAGAGGGAGAATGGGGCGGGGTGATGGAATGCAGGAGAATGGGGCGGGGCGCATGTTGGGAGAAGGTGTGTGTGAAGGGGAGACGTTTAGGGGGGAGACGTTTGCGGGGCGCAGGTTGGGAGAAGGTGCATGTGAAGGGGAGACGTTTAGGGGGGGAGACGTTTGTGGGGCGCAGGTTAGGAGAAGGAGCGTGTGAAGGGGAGACGTTTAGGGGGGAGACGTTTGTGGGGCGCAGGTTGGGAGAAGGTGCGTGTGAAGGGGAGACGTTTGTGGGGCGCATGTTGGGAGAAGGGGCGCATGAAGGGGAGACGTTTATGAGGGAGACGTTTGTGGGGCGCAGGTTGGGAGAAGGGGCGTGTGAAGGGGAGACGTTTACGGGGAAGACGTTTGTGGGGCGCAGGTTGGGAGAAAGTGCGTGTGAAGGGGAGACGTTTAGGGGGGGAGACGTTTGTGGGGTGCAGGTTGGGAGAAGGTGCGTGTGAAGGGGAGACGTTTGTGGGGCGCAAGTTGGGAGAAGGTGCGTGTGAAGGGGAGACTTTCAGGGGGGAGACGTTTGTGGGGCGTTGGTTGGCAGAAGGTGCGTGTGAAAGGGAGACGTTCAGGGGCGAGACGTTTGTGGGGCGCAGGTTGGGGGAAGGTGCGTTTGAAGGGGAGACGTTTGTGGGGCGCAAGTTGGGAGAAGGTGTGTGTGGAGGGGAGACGTTTAGGGGGGAGACGTTTGTGGGGCGCAGGTTGGGCGAAGGTACGTGAGAAGGGGAGACGTTTAGGGGGGAGACGTTTGTGGGGCGCAGGTTGGGAGAAGGTGCCTATGAAGGGGAGACGTTTAGGGGGGAGACGTTTGGTGGGCGCAGGTTGGGAGAAGGTGCATGTGAAGGGGAGACGTTTAGGGGGGAGACGTTTGGGGGGCGCATGTTGGGAGAAGGTGCGTGTGAAGGGGAGACGTTTAGGGGGGAGACGTTTGCGGGGCGCAGGTTGGGAGAAGGTGCGTGTGAAGGGGAGACGTTAAGGGGGGGAGACGTTTGTGGGGCGCAGGTTAGGAGAAGGAGCGTGTGAAGGGGAGACGTTTAGGGGGGAGACGTTTGTGGGGCGCAGGTTGGGAGAAGGTGCATGTGAAGGGGAGACGTTTGTAAGGCGCATGTTGGGAGAAGGGGCGTATGAAGGGGAGACGTTTATGAGGGAGACGTTTGTGGAGCGCAGGTTGGGAGAAGGGGCGTGTGAAGGGGAGACGTTTACGGGGAAGACGTTTGTGGGGCGCAGGTTGGGAGAAAGTGCGTGTGAAGGGGAGACGTTTAGGGGGGAGACGTTTGTGGGGCGCGGGTTGAGAGAAGGTGCGTGTGAAGGGGAGACGTTTGTGGGGCGAATATTGGGAGAAGGTGCGTATGAAGGGGAGACGTATAGGGGGAAGACGTTTGTGGGGCGCAGGTTTGGAGAAGGTGCGTGTGAAGGGGAGACGTTTAGGGGGGAGACGTTTGTGGGGCGCAGGTTGGGAGAAGGTGCGTGTGAAGGGGAGACGTTTAGGGGGGAGACGTTTGTGGGGCGCAGGTTGGGAGAAGGTGCGTGTGAAGGGGAGACTTTTAGGGGGGAGACGTTTGTGGGGCGCACGTTGGGAGAAGGTGCGTGTGAAGGGGAGACGTTTAGGGGGGAGACGTTTGTGGGGCGCAGGTTGGGAAAAGGTGCGTATGAAGGGGAGACGTTTAGGGGGGAAGACGTTTGTGGGGCGCAAGTTCAAAGAAGGTGCATGGGGCGCAGGTTGGGAGAAGGTTCGTGTGAAGGGGAGACGTTTAGGGGGGGGACGTTTGGGGGGCGCAGGTTGGGAGAAGGTGCGTGTGAAGGGGAGACGTTTAGGGGGGAGACGTTTGGGGGGCGTAGGTTGGGAGAAGGTGCGTGTGAAGGGGAGACGTTTAGGTTGGAGACGTTTGTGGGGCGCAGGTTGGGAGAAGGTGCGTGCGAAGGGGAGAGGTTAAGGGGGGAGACGTTTGGGGGGCGCATGTTGGGAGAAGGTGCGTGTGAAGGGGAGACGTTTAGAGGGGAGACGTTTGTGGGGCACAGGTTGAGAGAAGGTGCGTGTGAAGGGGAGACGTTTAGGGGGAGAGGTTTGGGGGTCGTAGGTTGGGAGAAGGTGCGTGTGAAGGGGAGACATTTAGGGGGGAGACGTTTGTGGGGCGCAGGTTGGGAGAAGGTGCGTGTGAAGGGGAGACGTTTAGTGGGGAGACGTTTGTAGGGCGCAGGTTGGGAGAAGGTGCGTATGAAGGGGAGACGTTTAGGGGGGAGACGTTTGTGGGGCGCAAGTTCGGAGAAGGTGCGTGTGAAGGGGAGACGTTTAGGGGGGAGACGTTTGTGGGGCGCAGGTTCGGAGAAGGTGCGTGGGAAGAGGAGACGTTTAGGGGGGAGAGGTTTGTGGGGCGCAGGTTCGGAGAAGGTGCGTGTGAAGGGGAGATGTTTAGGGGGGAGACGTTTGTAGGGCGGAGGTTGGGAGAAGGTGCGTGTGAAGGGGAGACGTTTGTGGGGCGCAGGTTGGGAGAAGGTGCATGTGAAGGGGAGACGTTTAGGGGGGGAGACGTTTGTGGGGCGCAGGTTAGGAGAAGGAGCGTGTGAAGGGGAGACGTTTAGGGGGGAGACGTTTGTGGGGCGCAGGTTGGGAGAAGGTGCGTGTGAAGGGGAGACGTTTGTGGGGCGCATGTTGGGAGAAGGGGCGCATGAAGGGGAGACGTTTATGAGGGAGACGTTTGTGGGGCGCAGGTTGGGAGAAGGGGCGTGTGAAGGGGAGACGTTTACGGGGAAGACGTTTGTGGGGCGCAGGTTGGGAGAAAGTGCGTGTGAAGGGGAGACGTTTAGGGGGGGAGACGTTTGTGGGGTGCAGGTTGGGAGAAGGTGCGTGTGAAGGGGAGACGTTTGTGGGGCGCAAGTTGGGAGAAGGTGCGTGTGAAGGGGAGACTTTCAGGGGGGAGACGTTTGTGGGGCGTTGGTTGGCAGAAGGTGCGTGTGAAAGGGAGACGTTCAGGGGCGAGACGTTTGTGGGGCGCAGGTTGGGGGAAGGTGCGTTTGAAGGGGAGACGTTTGTGGGGCGCAAGTTGGGAGAAGGTGTGTGTGGAGGGGAGACGTTTAGGGGGGAGACGTTTGTGGGGCGCAGGTTGGGCGAAGGTACGTGAGAAGGGGAGACGTTTAGGGGGGAGACGTTTGTGGGGCGCAGGTTGGGAGAAGGTGCCTATGAAGGGGAGACGTTTAGGGGGGAGACGTTTGGTGGGCGCAGGTTGGGAGAAGGTGCATGTGAAGGGGAGACGTTTAGGGGGGAGACGTTTGGGGGGCGCATGTTGGGAGAAGGTGCGTGTGAAGGGGAGACGTTTAGGGGGGAGACGTTTGCGGGGCGCAGGTTGGGAGAAGGTGCGTGTGAAGGGGAGACGTTAAGGGGGGGAGACGTTTGTGGGGCGCAGGTTAGGAGAAGGAGCGTGTGAAGGGGAGACGTTTAGGGGGGAGACGTTTGTGGGGTGCAGGTTGGGAGAAGGTGCATGTGAAGGGGAGACGTTTGTAAGGCGCATGTTGGGAGAAGGGGCGTATGAAGGGGAGACGTTTATGAGGGAGACGTTTGTGGAGCGCAGGTTGGGAGAAGGGGCGTGTGAAGGGGAGACGTTTACGGGGAAGACGTTTGTGGGGCGCAGGTTGGGAGAAAGTGCGTGTGAAGGGGAGACGTTTAGGGGGGAGACGTTTGTGGGGCGCGGGTTGAGAGAAGGTGCGTGTGAAGGGGAGACGTTTGTGGGGCGAATATTGGGAGAAGGTGCGTATGAAGGGGAGACGTATAGGGGGAAGACGTTTGTGGGGCGCAGGTTTGGAGAAGGTGCGTGTGAAGGGGAGACGTTTAGGGGGGAGACGTTTGTGGGGCGCAGGTTGGGAGAAGGTGCGTGTGAAGGGGAGACGTTTAGGGGGGAGACGTTTGTGGGGCGCAGGTTGGGAGAAGGTGCGTGTGAAGGGGAGACTTTTAGGGGGGAGACGTTTGTGGGGCGCACGTTGGGAGAAGGTGCGTGTGAAGGGGAGACGTTTAGGGGGGAGACGTTTGTGGGGCGCAGGTTGGGAGAAGGTGCGAGTGAAGGGGAGACGTTTAGGGGGGAGACGTTTGAGGGGCGCAGGTTGGGAGACGGTGCGTGTGAAGGGGAGACGTTTAGGGGGGAGACGGTTGTGGGGCGCACTTTGGGAGAAGGTGCATGTGAAGGGGAGACGTTTGGGGGGGAGACGTTTTTGGCGCGCAGGTTCGGAGAAGGTGCGTGTGAAGGGGAGTCGTTTAGGGGGAGATATGTTTCTGGGGCGCAGGTTGGGAGAAGGTGCATGTGAAGAGGAGAGGTTTAGGAGGGAGACGTTTGTGGGGCGCAGGTTGGGAGAAGGTGCGTGTGAAAGGGAGACGTTCAGGGGGGGAGACATTTGTGGGGCGCAGGTTCGGAGATTGTGCGTGTGAAGGGGAGACGTTTAGGGGGGAGACGTTTCTGGCGCGCAGGTTCGGAGAAGGTGCGTGGGGCGCAGGTTGGGAGAAGGTTCGTGTAAAGGGGAGACGTTTAGGGGGGAGACGTTTGGGGGGCGCAGGTTGGGAGAAGGTGCGTGTGAAGGGGAGACGTTTAGGGGGGAGACGTTTGTGGCGCGCAGGTTCGGAGAAGGTGCGTGTGAAGGGGAGTCGTTTAGGGGGGAGACGTTTGTGGCGCGCAGGTTCGGAGAAGGTGCGTGTGAAGGGGAGACGTTTTGGGGGGAGACGTTTGTGGGGCGCACGTTGGTAGAAGGTGCATGTGAAGGGGAGACGTTTGGGGGGGAGACGTTTGTGGCGCGCAGGTTCGGAGAAGATGCGTGTGAAGGGGAGTCGTTTAGGGGGGAGACGTTTGTGGCGCGCACGTTCGGAGAAGGTGCGTGTGAAGGGGAGACGTTTAGGGGGGAAACGTTTGTGGGGCCCAGGTTGGGAGAAAGTGCGTGTGAAGGGGAGACGTTTAGGGGGGAGACGTTTGTGGGGCGCAGGTTGGGAGAAGCTGCGTGTGAAAGGGAGACGTTTAGAGGGGAGACGTTTGTGGGGCGCATGTTGGGAGAAGGTGCGTGTGAAGGGGAGACGTTTAGGGGGGAGACGTTTGTAGGGCGCAGGTTGGGAGAAGGTGCGTGTGAAGGGGAGACGTTTAGGGGGGAGACGTTTGTGGGGCGCAGGTTGGGAAAAGGTGCGTATGAAGGGGAGACGTTTAGGGGGGAAGACGTTTGTGGGGCGCAAGTTCAAAGAAGGTGCATGGGGCGCAGGTTGGGAGAAGGTTCGTGTGAAGGGGAGACGTTTAGGGGGGGGACGTTTGGGGGGCGCAGGTTGGGAGAAGGTGCGTGTGAAGGGGAGACGTTTAGGGGGGAGACGTTTGGGGGGCGTAGGTTGGGAGAAGGTGCGTGTGAAGGGGAGACGTTTAGGTTGGAGACGTTTGTGGGGCGCAGGTTGGGAGAAGGTGCGTGCGAAGGGGAGAGGTTAAGGGGGGAGACGTTTGGGGGGCGCATGTTGGGAGAAGGTGCGTGTGAAGGGGAGACGTTTAGAGGGGAGACGTTTGTGGGGCACAGGTTGAGAGAAGGTGCGTGTGAAGGGGAGACGTTTAGGGGGAGAGGTTTGGGGGTCGTAGGTTGGGAGAAGGTGCGTGTGAAGGGGAGACATTTAGGGGGGAGACGTTTGTGGGGCGCAGGTTGGGAGAAGGTGCGTGTGAAGGGGAGACGTTTAGTGGGGAGACGTTTGTAGGGCGCAGGTTGGGAGAAGGTGCGTATGAAGGGGAGACGTTTAGGGGGGAGACGTTTGTGGGGCGCAAGTTCGGAGAAGGTGCGTGTGAAGGGGAGACGTTTAGGGGGGAGACGTTTGTGGGGCGCAGGTTCGGAGAAGGTGCGTGGGAAGAGGAGACGTTTAGGGGGGAGAGGTTTGTGGGGCGCAGGTTCGGAGAAGGTGCGTGTGAAGGGGAGATGTTTAGGGGGGAGACGTTTGTAGGGCGGAGGTTGGGAGAAGGTGCGTGTGAAGGGGAGACGTTTGTGGGGCGCAAGTTGGGAGAAGGTGCGTGTGAAGAGGAGACATTTAGGGGGGAGACGTTTGTGGGGCACAGGTTGGGAGAAGGTGCGTGTGAAAGGGAGACGTTTAGGGGGGAGACGTTTGGGGGTCGCAGGTTGGGAGAAGCTGCGTGTGAAGGGGAGACGTTTGTGGGGCGCAGGTTGGGAGAAGGTGCGTGTGAAGGGGAGACGTTTAGGGGGGAGACGTTTGTAGGGCGCAGGTTGGGAGAAGGTGCGTGTGAAGGGGAGACGTTTAGGGGGGAGACGTTTGTGGGGCCCAGGTTGGGAAAAGGTGCGTGTGAAGGGGAGACGTTTAGGGGGGAAGACGTTTGTGGGGCGCAGGTTGGGAGAAGGTGCGTGTGAAGGGGAGACGTTTAGGGGGGAGACGTTTGTGGGGCGCAGGTTGGGAAAAGGTGCGTATGAAGGGGAGACGTTTAGGGGGGAGACGTTTGTAGGGCGCAGGTTGGGAGAAGCTGCGTGTGAAAGGGAGACGTTTAGAGGGGAGACGTTTGTGGGGCGCATGTTGGGAGAAGGTGCGTGTGAAGGGGAGACGTTTAGGGGGGAGACGTTTGTAGGGCGCAGGTTGGAAGAAGGTGCGTGTGAAGGGGAGACGTTTAGGGGGGAGACGTTTGTGGGGCGCAGGTTGGGAAAAGGTGCGTGTGAAGGGGAGACGTTTAGGGGGGAGACGTTTGTGGGGCACAGGTTGAGAGAAGGTGCGTGTGAAGGGGAGACGTTTAGGGGGAGAGGTTTGGGGGTCGTAGGTTGGGAGAAGGTGCGTGTGAAGGGGAGACATTTAGGGGGGAGACGTTTGTGGGGCGCAGGTTGGGAGAAGGTGCGTGTGAAGGGGAGACGTTTAGTGGGGAGACGTTTGTAGGGCGCAGGTTGGGAGAAGGTGCGTATGAAGGGGAGACGTTTAGGGGGGAGACGTTTGTTGGGGCGCAAGTTCGGAGAAGGTGCGTGTGAAGGGGAGACGTTTAGGGGGGAGACGTTTGTGGGGCGCAGGTTCGGAGAAGGTGCGTGGGAAGAGGAGACGTTTAGGGGGGAGAGGTTTGTGGGGCGCAGGTTCGGAGAAGGTGCGTGTGAAGGGGAGATGTTTAGGGGGGAGACGTTTGTAGGGCGCAGGTTGGGAGAAGGTGCGTGTGAAGGGGAGACGTTTGTGGGGCGCAAGTTGGGAGAAGGTGCGTGTGAAGAGGAGACATTTAGGGGGGAGACGTTTGTGGGGCACAGGTTGGGAGAAGGTGCGTGTGAAAGGGAGACGTTTAGGTGGGAGACGTTTGGGGGTCGCAGGTTGGGAGAAGCTGCGTGTGAAGGGGAGACGTTTGTGGGGCGCAGGTTGGGAGAAGGTGCGTGTGAAGGGGAGACGTTTAGGGGGGAGACGTTTGTAGGGCGCAGGTTGGGAGAAGGTGCGTGTGAAGGGGAGACGTTTAGGGGGGAGACGTTTGTGGGGCCCAGGTTGGGAAAAGGTGCGTGTGAAGGGGAGACGTTTAGGGGGGAAGACGTTTGTGGGGCGCAAGTTCGGAGAAGGTGCGTGGGGCGCAAGTTGGGAGAAGGTTCGTGTGAAGGGGAGACGTTTAGGGGGGAGACGTTTGGGGGGTGCAGGTTGGGAGAAGGTGCGTGTGAAGGGGAGACGTTTAGGGGGGAGACGTTTGTGGGGCGCAGGTTGGGAGAAGGTGCGTGTGATGGGGACAGGTTTAGGGGGGAGACGTTTGGGGGGCGCAGGTTGGGAGAAGGTGCGTGTGAAGGGAAGACGTATAGAGGGGAGACGTTTGTGGGGTGCAGGTTGGGAGAAGGTGCGTGTGAAGGGGAGACGTTTAGGGGGGAGACGTTTGGGGGTCGCAGGTTGGGAGAAGGTGCGTGTGAAGGGGAGACGTTTCGGGGGGAGACGTTTGTGGGGCGCAGGTTGGGAGAAGGTGCATATGAAGGGGAGACGTTTAGGGGGGAGACGTTTGTAGGGCGCAGGTTGGGAGAAGGTGCGTGTGAAGGAGAGACGATTAGACGTTTGTGGGGCGCAGGTTCGGAGAAGGTGCGTGTGAAGGGGAGACGTTTAGGGGGGAGACGTTTGTGGGCCACAGGTTCGGACAAGGTGCGTGTGAAGGGGAGACGTTTAGGGGGGAGACGTTTGTGGGGTGCAGGTTCGGAGAAGGTGCGTGTGAAGGGGAGACGTTTAGGGGGGAGAGGTTTTTGGGGCGCAGGTTCGGAGAAGGTGCGTGTGAAGGGGAGATGTTTAGGGGGGAGACGTTTGTGGGGCGCAGGTTGGGAGAAGGTGCGTGTGAAGGGGAGACGTTTGTGGGGCACAAGTTGGGAGAAGGTGCGTGTGAACGGGAGACGTTTAGGGGGGAGACGTTTGTGGGTTGCAGGTAGGGAGAAGGTGCGTGTGAAGGGGAGACGTTTAGGGGGGAGACGTTTGTGGGGCGCAGGTTGGGAGAAGGTGCGTATGAAGGGGAGACGTTTAGGGGGGAGACGTTTATGGGGCGCAGGTGCGGAGAAAATGCGTGTGAAGGGGAGACGTTTAGGGGGGAGACGTTTGGGGGTCGCAGCTTGGGAGAAGGTGCGTGTGAAGGGGAGACGTTTAGGGGGGAGACGTTTGTGGGGCGCAGGTTGGGAGAAGGTGCGTGTGAAGGGGAGACGTTAAGGGGGAGACGTTTGTAGCGCGCAGGTTGGGAGAAGGTGCGTGTGAAGGTGAGACGTTTAGGGGGGAGACGTTTGTGGGGCGCAGGTTCAGAGAAGGTGCGTGTGAAGGGGAGACGTTTGAGGGGGATACGTTTGTGGGGCGCAGGTTCGGACAAGGTGCGTGTGAAGGGGAGACGTTTAGGGGGGAGACGTTTGTGGGGTGCAGGTTCGTAGAAGGTGCGTGTGAAGGGGAGACGTTTAGGGGGGAGAGGTTTGTGGGGCGCAGGTTCGGAGAAGGTGCGTGTGAAGGGGAGATGTTTAGGGGGGAGACGTTTGTGGGGTGCAGGTTCGGAGAAGGTGCGTGTGAAGGGGAGACGTTTAGGGGGGAGGGGTTTTTGGGGCGCAGGTTCGGAGAAGGTGCGTGTGAAGGGGAGATGTTTAGGGGGGAGACGTTTGTGGGGCGCAGGTTGGGAGAAGGTGCATGTGAAGGGGAGACGTTTGTGGGGCACAAGTTGGGAGAAGGTGCGTGTTAACGGGAGACGTATAGGGGGACACGTTTGTGGGGCGCAGGTTGGGAGAAGGTGCGTGTGAAGAGGAGACGTTTAGGGGGGAGACGTTTGTGGGTTGCAGGTAGGGAGAAGGTGCGTGTGAAGGGGAGACGTTTAGGGGGGAGACGTTTGTGGGGCGCAGGTTGGGAGAAGGTGCGTATGAAGGGGAGACGTTTAGGGGGGAGACGTTTATGGGGCGCAGGTGCGGAGAAAATGCGTGTGAAGGGGAGACGTTTAGGGGGGAGACGTTTGGGGGTCGCAGGTTGGGAGAAGGTGCGTGTGAAGGGGAGACGTTTAGGGGGGAGACGTTTGTGGGGCGCAGGTTGGGAGAAGGTGCGTGTGAAGGGGAGACGTTAAGGGGGAGACGTTTGTAGGGCGCAGGTTGGGAGAAGGTGCGTATGAAGGGGAGACGTTTAGGGGGGAGACGTTTGTGGGGCGCAGGTTCAGAGAAGGTGCGTGTGAAGGGGAGATGTTTGAGGGGGATACGTTTGTGGGGCGCAGGTTCGGACAAGGTGCGTGTGAAGGGGAGACGTTTAGGGGGGAGACGTTTGTGGGGTGCAGGTTCGGAGAAGGTGCGTGTGAAGGGGAGACGTTTGTGGGGCGCAAGTTGGGAGAAGATGTGTGTGAAGGGGTGTCGTTTAGGGGGGAGACTTTTGTGGGGCGCAGGTTGGGAGAAGGTGCGTGTGAAGGGGAGACGTTTAGGGGGGAGACGTTTGTGGGGCGCAGGTTGGGAGAAGGTGCGTGTGAACGGGAGACGTTTAGGGGGGAGACGTTTGTGGGGCGCAGGTTTGGAGAAGATGCGTGTGAAGGGGAGACGTTTAGGGCGGAGACGTTTGGGGGGCGCAGGTTCGGAGAAGGTGCGTGTGAAGGGGAGACGTTTAGGGGGGGGGACGTTTGTGGGGCGTAGGTGCGGAGAAGGTGCGTGTGAAGGGGAGACGTTTAGGGGAGAGACGTTTGGGGGGCGCAGGTTGGGAGAAGGTGCGTGTGAAGGGGAGACGTTTAAGGAGGAGACGTTTTTGGGGCGCAGGTTGGGAGAAGGTGCGTGTGAAAGGGAGACGTTTAGGGGGGAGATGTTTGGGGGTCGCAGGTTGGGAGAAGGTGCGTGTGAAGGGGAGACGTTTAGGGGGAGACGTTTGGGGGTCGCAGGTTGGGAGAAGGTGCGTGTGAAGGGGAGACATTTAAGGGGGAGACGTTTGTGGGGCGCAGGTTGGGAAAAGGTGCGTATGAAGGGGAGACGTTTAGTGGGGAGACGTTTGTAGGGCGCAGGTTGGGAGAAGGTGCGTATGAAGGGGAGACGTCTAGGGGGGACACGTTTGTGGGGCGCAAGTTCGGAGAAGGTGCGTGTGAAGGGGAGACGTTTAGGGGGGAGACGTTTGTGGGGCGCAGGTTCGGAGAAGGTGCGTGGGAAGGGGAGACGTTTAGGGGGGAGAGGTTTGTGGGGCGCAGGTTCGGAGAAGGTGCGTGTGAAGGGGAGATGTTTAGGGGGGAGACGTTTGTGGGGCGCAGGTTGGGAGAAGGTGCGTGTGAAGGGGAGACGTTTGTGGGGCACAGGTTGGGAGAAGGTGCGTGTGAAAGGGAGACGTTTAGGGGGGAGACGTTTGGGGGTCGCAGGTTGGGAGAAGCCGCGTGTGAAGGGGAGACGTTTGTGGGGCGCAGGTTGGGAGAAGGTGCGTGTGAAGGGGAGACGTTTAGGGGGGAGACGTTTGTAGGGCCCAGGTTGGGAAAAGGTGCGTGTGAAGGGGAGACGTTTAGGGGGGAAGACGTTTGTGGGGCGCAAGTTCGGAGAAGGTGCGTGGGGCGCAAGTTGGGAGAAGGTTCGTGTGAAGGGGAGACGTTTAGGGGGGAGACGTTTGGGGGGGGCAGGTTGGGAGAAGGTGCGTGTGAAGGGGAGACGTTTAGGGGGGAGACGTTTGTGGGGCGCAGGTTGGGAGAAGGTGCGTGTGAAGGGGAGAGGTTTAGGGGGGAGACGTTTGGGGGTCGCAGGTTGGGAGAAGGTGCGTGTGAAGGGGAGACGTTTAGGGGGGAGACGTTTGTGGGGCGCAGGTTGGTAGAAGGTGCGTGTGAAGGGGAGACGTTTAGGGGGGAGACGTTTGTAGGGCGCATGTTGGGAGAAGGTGCGTGTGAAGGAGAGACGTTTAGAGGGGAGACGTTTGTGGGGCGCAGGTTCGGAGAAGGTGAGTGTGAAGGGGAGACGTTTAGGGGGGAGACGTTTGTGGGCCACAGGTTCGGACAAGGTGCGTGTGAAGGGGAGACGTTTAGGGGGGAGACGTTTGTGGGGTGCAGGTTCGGAGAAGGTGCGTGTGAAGGGGAGACGTTTAGGGGGGAGAGTTTTTTTGGGCGCAGGTTCGGAGAAGGTGCGTGTGAAGGGGAGATGTTTAGGGGGGAGACGTTTGTGGGGCACAAGCTGGGAGAAGGTGCGTGTGAACGGGAGACGTTTAGGGAAACACGTTTGTGGGGCGCAGGTTGGGAGAATGTGCGTGTGAAGAGGAGACGTTTAGGGGGGAGACGTTTGTGGGTTGCAGGTATAGAGAAGGTGCGTGTGAAGGGGAGATGTTTAGGGGGGAGACGTTTGTGGGGCGTAGGTTGCGAGAAGGTGCGTATGAAGGGGAGACGTTTAGGGGGGGAGACGTTTATGGGGCGCAGGTGCGGAGAAAATGCGTGTGAAGGGGAGACGTTTAGGGTGGAGACGTTTGGGGGTCGCAGGTTCGGAGAAGGTGCGTGTGAAGGGGAGACGTTTAGGGGGGAGACGTTTGTGGGGCGCAGGTTGGGAGAAGGTGCGTGTGAAGGGGAGACGTTAAGGGGGAGACGTTTGTAGGGCGCAGGTTGGGAGAAGGTGCGTGTGAAGGGGAGACGTTTAGGGGGGAGACGTTTGTCGGGCGCAGGTTCAGAGAAGGTGCGTGTGAAGGGGAGACGTTTGAGGGGGATACGTTTATGGGGCGCAGGTTCGGACAAGGTGCGTGTGAAGGGGAGACGTTTGTGGGGTGCAGGTTCGGAGAAGGTGCGTGTGAAGGGGAGACGTTTTGGGGGGAGCGGTTTGTGGGGCGCAGGTTCGGAGAAGGTGCGTGTGAAGGGGAGATGTTTAGGGGGTAGACGTTTGTGGGGCGCAGGTTGGGAGAAGGTGCGTGTGAACGGGAGATGTTTACGGGGGAGACGTTTGTGGGGCGCAGGTTGGGAGAAGGTGCGTTTGAAGAGGAGACGTTTAGGGGGGAGACATTTGTGGCGCGCAGGTTGGGAGAAGGTGCGTGTGAAGGGGAGACGTTTAGGGGAGAGACGTTTGTGGGTCGCAGTTAGGAAGAAGGTGCGTGTGAAGGGGAGACGTTTAGGGGGGAGACGTTTGTGGGGCGCAGGTTGGGAGAAGGTGCGTATGAAGGGGAGACGTTTAGGGGGGAGACGTTTATGGGGCGCAGGTGCGGAGAAGGTGCGTGGGGCGCAAGTTGGGAGAAGGTTCGTGTGAAGGGGAGACGTTTAGGGGGGAGACGTTTGGGGGGGGCAGGTTGGGAGAAGGTGCGTGTGAAGGGGAGACGTTTAGGGGGGAGACGTTTGGGGGGGGCAGGTTGGGAGAAGGTGCGTGTGAAGGGGAGACGTTTAGGGGGGAGACGTTTGTGGGGCGCAGGTTGGGAGAAGGTGCGTGTGAAGGGGAGAGGTTTAGGGGGGAGACGTTTGGGGGTCGCAGGTTGGGAGAAGGTGCGTGTGAAGGGGAGACGTTTAGGGGGGAGACGTTTGTGG
Organism: Closterium sp. Naga37s-1; assembly: GCA_947471745.1. Lineage (NCBI taxonomy): Eukaryota > Viridiplantae > Streptophyta > Zygnematophyceae > Desmidiales > Closteriaceae > Closterium > Closterium sp. Naga37s-1. The sequence goes on along the minus strand of CANJKZ010000641.1, from coordinate 32,501 downwards.
GGCGCAGGTTGGTAGAAGGTGCGTGTGAAGGGGAGACGTTTAGGGGGGAGACGTTTGTAGGGCGCATGTTGGGAGAAGGTGCGTGTGAAGGAGAGACGTTTAGAGGGGAGACGTTTGTGGGGCGCAGGTTCGGAGAAGGTGAGTGTGAAGGGGAGACGTTTAGGGGGGAGACGTTTGTGGGCCACAGGTTCGGACAAGGTGCGTGTGAAGGGGAGACGTTTAGGGGGGAGACGTTTGTGGGGTGCAGGTTCGGAGAAGGTGCGTGTGAAGGGGAGACGTTTAGGGGGGAGAGTTTTTTTGGGCGCAGGTTCGGAGAAGGTGCGTGTGAAGGGGAGATGTTTAGGGGGGAGACGTTTGTGGGGCACAAGCTGGGAGAAGGTGCGTGTGAACGGGAGACGTTTAGGGAAACACGTTTGTGGGGCGCAGGTTGGGAGAATGTGCGTGTGAAGAGGAGACGTTTAGGGGGGAGACGTTTGTGGGTTGCAGGTAGGGAGAAGGTGCGTGTGAAGGGGAGATGTTTAGGGGGGAGACGTTTGTGGGGCGTAGGTTGCGAGAAGATGCGTATGAAGGGGAGACGTTTAGGGGGGGAGACGTTTATGGGGCGCAGGTGCGGAGAAAATGCGTGTGAAGGGGAGACGTTTAGGGTGGAGACGTTTGGGGGTCGCAGGTTCGGAGAAGGTGCGTGTGAAGGGGAGACGTTTAGGGGGGAGACGTTTGTGGGGCGCAGGTTGGGAGAAGGTGCGTGTGAAGGGGAGACGTTAAGGGGGAGACGTTTGTAGGGCGCAGGTTGGGAGAAGGTGCGTGTGAAGGGGAGACGTTTAGGGGGGAGACGTTTGTCGGGCGCAGGTTCAGAGAAGGTGCGTGTGAAGGGGAGACGTTTGAGGGGGATACGTTTATGGGGCGCAGGTTCGGACAAGGTGCGTGTGAAGGGGAGACGTTTGTGGGGTGCAGGTTCGGAGAAGGTGCGTGTGAAGGGGAGACGTTTTGGGGGGAGCGGTTTGTGGGGCGCAGGTTCGGAGAAGGTGCGTGTGAAGGGGAGATGTTTAGGGGGTAGACGTTTGTGGGGCGCAGGTTGGGAGAAGGTGCGTGTGAACGGGAGATGTTTACGGGGGAGACGTTTGTGGGGCGCAGGTTGGGAGAAGGTGCGTTTGAAGAGGAGACGTTTAGGGGGGAGACATTTGTGGCGCGCAGGTTGGGAGAAGGTGCGTGTGAAGGGGAGACGTTTAGGGGAGAGACGTTTGTGGGTCGCAGTTAGGAAGAAGGTGCGTGTGAAGGGGAGACGTTTAGGGGGGAGACGTTTGTGGGGCGCAGGTTGGGAGAAGGTGCGTATGAAGGGGAGACGTTTAGGGGGGAGACGTTTATGGGGCGCAGGTGCGGAGAAGGTGCGTGTGAAGGGGAGACGTTTAGGGGGGAGACGTTTGTGGGGCGCAATTTGGGAGAAGGTGCGTGTGAAGGGGAGACGTCTGCGGGGCGCAAGTTGGGAGAAGATGTGTGTGAAGGGGAGACGTTTAGGGGGGAGACGTTTGTGGGGCGCAGGTTGGGAGAAGGTGCGTGTGAACGGGAGACGTTTAGGGGGGAGACGTTTGTGGGGCGCAGGTTTGGAGAAGATGCGTGTGAAGGGGAGACGTTTAGGGCGGAGACGTTTGGGGGGCGCAGGTTCGGAGAAGGTGCGTGTGAAGGGGAGACGTTTAGGGGGGGGGGACGTTTGTGGGGCGCAGGTGCGGAGAAGGTGCGTGTGAAGGGGAGACGTTTAGGGGGGAGACGTTTGGGGGGCGCAGGTTGGGAGAAGGTGCGTGTGAAGGGGAGACGTTTAAGGAGGAGACGTTTCTGGGGCGCAGGTTGGGAGAAGGTGCGTGTGAAAGGGAGACGTTTAGGGGGGAGACGTTTGTGAGACGCTGGTTGGGAGAAGGTGCGTATGAAGGGGAGACGTTTAGGGGGGAGACGTTTGTGGCGCGCAGGTTCGGAGAAGGTGCGTGTGAAGGGGAGACGTTTAGGGGGGAGACATTTGAGGCGCAGAGGTTTGGAGAAGGTGCGTGTGAAGGGGAGACGTTTAGGGGGGAGATGTTTGTGGGGCGCAGGTTGGGAGAAGGTGCGTGTGAAGGGGAGACGTTTAGGGGGGGGGCGTTTGGGGGGCGCAGGTTGGGAGAAGGTGCATGTGAAGGGGAGACGTTTAGGGGGGAGACGTTTGGGGGGCGCATGTTGGGAGAAGGTGCGTGTGAAGGGGAGACGTTTAGGGGGGAGACATGTGTGGGGCGCAGGTTAGGAGAAGGTGCGTGTGAAGGGGAGACGTTTAGGGGTAGACGTTTGTGGGGCGCAGGTTGGGAGAAGGTGCGTGTGAAGGGGAGACGTTTAGGGGGGAGACGTTTGTGGGGCACAAGCTGGGAGAAGGTGCGTGTGAACGGGAGACGTTTAGGGAAACACGTTTGTGGGGCGCAGGTTGGGAGAATGTGCGTGTGAAGAGGAGACGTTTAGGGGGGAGACGTTTGTGGGTTGCAGGTAGGGAGAAGGTGCGTGTGAAGGGGAGATGTTTAGGGGGGAGACGTTTGTGGGGCGTAGGTTGCGAGAAGGTGCGTATGAAGGGGAGACGTTTAGGGGGGGAGACGTTTATGGGGCGCAGGTGCGGAGAAAATGCGTGTGAAGGGGAGACGTTTAGGGTGGAGACGTTTGGGGGTCGCAGGTTCGGAGAAGGTGCGTGTGAAGGGGAGACGTTTAGGGGGGAGACGTTTGTGGGGCGCAGGTTGGGAGAAGGTGCGTGTGAAGGGGAGACGTTAAGGGGGAGACGTTTGTAGGGCGCAGGTTGGGAGAAGGTGCGTGTGAAGGGGAGACGTTTAGGGGGGAGACGTTTGTCGGGCGCAGGTTCAGAGAAGGTGCGTGTGAAGGGGAGACGTTTGAGGGGGATACGTTTATGGGGCGCAGGTTCGGACAAGGTGCGTGTGAAGGGGAGACGTTTGTGGGGTGCAGGTTCGGAGAAGGTGCGTGTGAAGGGGAGACGTTTAGGGGGGAGCGGTTTGTGGGGCGCAGGTTCGGAGAAGGTGCGTGTGAAGGGGAGATGTTTAGGGGGTAGACGTTTGTGGGCCGCAGGTTGGGAGAAGGTGCGTGTGAACGGGAGATGTTTACGGGGGAGACGTTTGTGGGGCGCAGGTTGGGAGAAGGTGCGTTTGAAGAGGAGACGTTTAGGGGGGAGACATTTGTGGCGCGCAGGTTGGGAGAAGGTGCGTGTGAAGGGGAGACGTTTAGGGGAGAGACGTTTGTGGGTCGCAGTTAGGAAGAAGGTGCGTGTGAAGGGGAGACGTTTAGGGGGGAGACGTTTGTGGGGCGCAGGTTGGGAGAAGGTGCGTATGAAGGGGAGACGTTTAGGGGGGAGACGTTTATGGGGCGCAGGTGCGGAGAAGGTGCGTGTGAAGGGGAGACGTTTAGGGGGGAGACGTTTGTGGGGCGCAATTTGGGAGAAGGTGCGTGTGAAGGGGAGACGTCTGCGGGGCGCAAGTTGGGAGAAGATGTGTGTGAAGGGGAGTCGTTTAGGGGGGAGACTTTTGTGGGGCGCAGGTTGGGAGAAGGTGCGTGTGAAGGGGAGACGTTTAGGGGGGAGACGTTTGTGGGGCGCAGGTTGGGAGAAGGTGCGTGTGAACGGGAGACGTTTAGGGGGGAGACGTTTGTGGGGCGCAGGTTTGGAGAAGATGCGTGTGAAGGGGAGACGTTTAGGGCGGAGACGTTTGGGGGGCGCAGGTTCGGAGAAGGTGCGTGTGAAGGGGAGACGTTTAGGGGGGGGGGACGTTTGTGGGGCGCAGGTGCGGAGAAGGTGCGTGTGAAGGGGAGACGTTTAGGGGGGAGACGTTTGGGGGGCGCAGGTTGGGAGAAGGTGCGTGTGAAGGGGAGACGTTTAAGGAGGAGACGTTTCTGGGGCGCAGGTTGGGAGAAGGTGCGTGTGAAAGGGAGACGTTTAGGGGGGAGACGTTTGTGAGACGCTGGTTGGGAGAAGGTGCGTGTGAAGGGGAGACGTTTAGGGGGGAGACGTTTGTGGCGCGCAGGTTCGGAGAAGGTGCGTGTGAAGGGGAGACGTTTAGGGGGGAGACATTTGAGGCGCAGAGGTTTGGAGAAGGTGCGTGTGAAGTGGAGACGTTTAGGGGGGAGATGTTTGTGGGGCGCAGGTTGGGAGAAGGTGCGTGTGAAGGGGAGACGTTTAGGGGGGGGGCGTTTGGGGGGCGCAGGTTGGGAGAAGGTGCATGTGAAGGGGAGACGTTTAGGGGGGAGACGTTTGGGGGGCGCATGTTGGGAGAAGGTGCGTGTGAAGGGGAGACGTTTAGGGGGGAGACATGTGTGGGGCGCAGGTTAGGAGAAGGTGCGTGTGAAGGGGAGACGTTTAGGGGTAGACGTTTGTGGGGCGCAGGTTGGGAGAAGGTGCGTGTGAAGGGGAGACGTTTAGGGGGGAGACGTTTCTGGGGCGAAGGTTGGGAGAAGGAGCGTGTGAAGGGGAGACGTTTAGGGGGGGGGGCGTTTGGGGGGGCGCAGGTTGGGAGAAGGTGCGTGTGAAGGGGAGACGTTTAGGGGGGAGACGTTTGGGGGGCGCATGTTGGGAGAAGGTGCGTGTGAAGGGGAGACGTTTAGGGGGGAGACGTGTGTGGGGCGCAGGTTGGGAGAAGGTGCGTGTGAAGGGGAGACGTTTAGGGGGGAGACGTTTGGGGGCGCATGTTGGGAGAAGGTGCGTGTGAAGGGGAGACGTTTAGGGGGGAAGACGTTTGTGGGGCGCAGGTTCGGAGAAGGTGCGTGGGGCGCAGGTTGGGAGAAGGTTCATATGAAGGGGAGACGTTTAGGGGGGAGACGTTTGTGGGGCGCAGGTTCGGAGAAGGTGCGTGTGAAGGGGAGACGTTTAGGGGGGAGACATTTGTGGGGCGCAGGTTCGGACAAGGTGCGTGTGAAGGGGAGACATTTAGGGGGGAGACGTTTGTGGGGTGCAGGTTCGGAGAAGGTTCGTGTGAAGGGGAGACGTTTAGGGGGGAGACGTTTGTGGGGCCCAGGTTCGGAGAAGGTGCGTGTGAAGGGGAGACGTTTAGGGGGGAGACGTTTGTGGGGCGCAGGTTCGGAGAAGGTGCGTGTGAAGGGGAGACGTTTGTGGGGCACAAGTTGGGAGAAGGTGCGTGTGAAGGGGAGACGTTTAGGGGGGAGACGTTTGTGGGGCGCAGGTTGGGAGAATGTGTGTGTGAAGGGGAGACGTTTATGGGGGAGACGTTTGTGGCGCGCAGGTTGGGAGAAGGTGCGTGTGAAGGGGAGACGCTTAGGGAGGAGACGTTTGTGGGTCGCAGGTAGGGAGAAGGTGCGTGTGAAGGTGAGACGTTTAGGGGGGAGACGTTTGTGGGGCGCAGGTTGGGAGAAGGTGCGTGTGAAGGGGAGACGTTTATGGGGCGCAGGTTGGGAGAAGTTGTGTGTGAAGGGGAGACGTTTAGGGGTGAGACGTGCGCAGGTTGGGAGAAGGTGTGTGTGAAGGGGAGACGTTTAGGGGGGAGACGTTTGTGGGGTGCAGGTTGGGAGAAGATGGCGCGCAGGTTCGGAGAAGGTGCGTGTGAAGGGGAGACGTTTAGGGGGGAGACGTTTGTGGCGCGCAGGTTCGGAGAAGGTGCGTGTGAAAGGGAGACGTTTAGGGGGGAGACATTTGTGGCGCAGAGGTTCGGAGAAGGTGCGTGTGAAGGGGAGACGTTTAGGGGGGAGACGTTTGTGGGGCGCAGGTTGGGAGAAGGTGCGTGTGAAGGGGAGACGTTTAGGGGGGGGGGCGTTTGGGGGGCGCAGGTTGGGAGAAGGTGCGTGTGAAGGGGAGACGTTTAGGGGGGAGACGTTTGGGGGGCGCATGTTGAGAGAAGGTGCGTGTGAAGGGGAGACGTTTAGGGGGGAGACATGTGTGGGGCGCAGGTTAGGAGAAGGTGCGTGTGAAGGGGAGACGTTTAGGGGTAGACGTTTGTGGGGCGCAGGTTGGGAGAAGGTGCGTGTGAAGGGGAGACGTTTAGGGGGGAGACGTTTCTGGGGCGAAGGTTGGGAGAAGGAGCGTGTGAAGGGGAGACGTTTAGGGGGGGGGGGCGTTTGGGGGGCGCAGGTTGGGAGAAGGTGCGTGTGAAGGGGAGACGTTTAGGGGGGAGACGTTTGGGGGGCGCATGTTGGGAGAAGGTGCGTGTGAAGGGGAGACGTTTAGGGGGGTGATGTTTGTGGGGCGCAGGTTGGGAGAAGGTGCGTGTGAATGGGAGACGTTCAGGGGGGAGAGGTTTTTGGGGCGCAGGTTCGGAGAAGGTGCGTGTGAAGGGGAGATGTTTAGGGGGGAGACGTGTGTGGGGCGCAGGTTGGGAGAAGGTCCGTGTGAAGGGGAGACGTTTGTGGGGCACAAGTTGGGAGAAGGAGCGTGTGAACGGGAGACGTTTAGGGGGACACGTTTGTGGGGCGCAGGTTGGGAGAAGGTGTGTGTAAAGAGGAGACGTTTAGGGGGGAGACGTTTGTGGGTTGCAGGTAGGGAGAAGGTGCGTGTGAAGGGGAGACGTTTAGGGGGGACACGTTTGTGGGGTGCAGGTTCGGAGAAGGTGCGTGTGAAGGGGAGACGTTTAGGGGGGAGAGGTTTTTGGGGCGCAGGTTCGGAGAAGGTGCGTGTGAAGGGGAGGTGTTTAGGGGGGAGACGTTTGTGGGGCGCAGGTTGGGAGAAGGTGCGTGTGAAGGGGAGACGTTTGTGGGGCACAAGTTGGGAGAAGGTGCGTGTGAACGGGAGACGTTTAGGGGGACGCGTTTGTGGGGCGCAGGTTGGGAGAAGGTGCGTGTGAAGAGGAGACGTTTAGGGGGGAGACGTTTGTGTGTTGCAGGTAAGGAGAAGGTGCGTGTGAAGGGGAGATGTTTAGGGGGGAGACGTTTGTGGGGCGCAGGTTGGGAGAAGGTGCGTGTGAAGGGGAGACGTTTAGGGGGGAGACGTTTATGGGGCGCAGGTGCGGAGAAAATGCGTGTGAAGGGGAGACGTTTAGGGGGGAGACGTTTGGGGGTCGCAGGTTGGGAGAAGGTGCGTGTGAAGGGGAGACGTTTAGGGGGGAGACGTTTGTGGGGCGCAGGTTGGGAGAAGGTGCGTGTGAAGGGGAGATGTTAAGGGGGAGACGTTTGTAGGGCGCAGGTTGGGAGAAGGTGTGTGTGAAGGGGAGACGTTTAGGGGGGAGACGTTTGTGGGGTGCAGGTTCGGAGAAGGTGCGTGTGAAGGGGAGACGTTTAGGGGGGAGAGGTTTGTGGGGCGCAGGTTCGGAGAAGGTGCGTGTGAAGGGGAGATGTTTAGGGGGGAGACGTTTGTGGGGCGCAGGTTGGGAGAAGGTGCGTGTGAACGGGAGACGTTTAGGGGGGAGACGTTTGTGGGGCGCAGGTTGGGAGAAGGTCCGTGTGAAGAGGAGACGTTTAGGGGGGAGACGTTTGTGGCGCGCAGGTTGGGAGAAGGTGCGTGTGAAGGGGAGAAGTTTAGGGGGGAGACGTTTGTGGGTCGCAGATAGGGAGAAGGTGCGTGTGAAGGGGAGACGTTTAGGGGGGAGACGTTTGTGGGGCGCAGGTTGGGAGAAGGTGCGTATGAAGGGGAGAAGTTTAGGGGGGAGACGTTTATGGGGCGCAGGTGCGGAGAAGGTGCGTGTGAAGGGGAGACGATTAGGGGGGAGACGTTTGTGGGGCGCAAGTTGGGAGAAGATGTGTGTGAAGGGGAGTCGTTTAGGGGGGAGACTTTTGTGGGGCGCAGGTTGGGAGAAGGTGCGTGTGAAAGGGAGACGTTTAGGGGGGAGACGTTTGTGGGGCGCAGGTTTGGAGAAGATGCGTGTGAAGGGGAGACGTTTAGGGTGGAGATGTTTGGGGGGCGCAGGTTCGGAGAAGGTGCGTGTGAAGGGGAGACGTTTAGGGGGGGGGGGGACGTTTGTGGGGCGCAGGTGCGGAGAAGGTGCGTGTGAAGGGGAGACGTTTAGGGGGGAGACGTTTGGGGGGCGCAGGTTGGGAGAAGGTGCGTGTGAAGGGAAGACGTTTAGTGGGGAGACGTTTGGGGGTCGCAGGTTGGGAGAAGGTGCGTGTGAAGGGGAGACGTTTAGGGGGGAAGACATTTGTGGGGCGCAGGTTCGAAGAAGGTGCGTGGGGTGCAGGTTTGGAGAAGGTTCGTGTGAAGGGGAGACGTTTAGGGGGGAGACGTTTGTGGGGCGCAGGTTCGGAGAAGGTGCGTGTGAAGGGGAGATGTTTAGGGGGGAGACGTTTGTGGGGCGCAGGTTCGGAGAAGGTGCGTGTGAAGGGGAGACGTTTAGGGGGGAGACGTTTGTGGGGTGCAGGTTCGGAGAAGGTGCGTGTGAAGGGGAGACGTTTAGGGGGGAGACGTTTGTGGGGCGCAGGTTCGGAGAAGGTGCGTGTGAAGGGGAGACGTTTAGGGGGGAGACGTTTGTGGGGTGCAGGTTCGGAGAAGGTGCGTGTGAAGGGGAGACGTTTAGGGGGGAGACGTTTGTGGGGCGCAGGTTCGGAGAAGGTGCATGTGAAGGGGAGACGTTTAGGGGGGAGACGTTTGTGGGGCGCAGGTTGGGCGAAGGTTCGTGTGAAGGGGAGACGTTTAGGGGGGAGACGTTTGTGGGGCGCAGGTTGGGAGAAGGTGCGTGTGAAGGGGAGACGTTTAGGGGGGGGGCGTTTGGGGGGCGCAGGTTGGGAGAAGGTGCGTGTGAAGGGGAGACGTTTAGGGGGGAGACGTTTGGGGGGGCGCATGTTGAGAGAAGGTGCGTGTGAAGGGGAGACGTTTAGGGGGGAGACATGTGTGGGGCGCAGGTTAGGAGAAGGTGCGTGTGAAGGGGAGACGTTTAGGGGTAGACGTTTGTGGGGCGCAGGTTGGGAGAAGGTGCGTGTGAAGGGGAGACGTTTAGGGGGGAGACGTTTCTGGGGCGAAGGTTGGAGAAGGAGCGTGTGAAGGGGAGACGTTTAGGGGGGGGGGCGTTTGGGGGGCGCAGGTTGGGAGAAGGTGCGTGTGAAGGGGAGACGTTTAGGGGGGAGACGTTTGGGGGGCGCATGTTGGGAGAAGGTGCGTGTGAAGGGGAGACGTTTAGGGGGGTGATGTTTGTGGGGCGCAGGTTGGGAGAAGGTGCGTGTGAATGGGAGACGTTCAGGGGGGAGAGGTTTTTGGGGCGCAGGTTCGGAGAAGGTGCGTGTGAAGGGGAGATGTTTAGGGGGGAGACGTGTGTGGGGCGCAGGTTGGGAGAAGGTGCGTGTGAAGGGGAGACGTTTGTGGGGCACAAGTTGGGAGAAGGAGCGTGTGAACGGGAGACGTTTAGGGGGACACGTTTGTGGGGCGCAGGTTGGGAGAAGGTGTGTGTGAAGAGGAGACGTTTAGGGGGGAGACGTTTGTGGGTTGCAGGTAGGGAGAAGGTGCGTGTGAAGGGGAGACGTTTAGGGGGGACACGTTTGTGGGGTGCAGGTTCGGAGAAGGTGCGTGTGAAGGGGAGACGTTTAGGGGGGAGAGGTTTTTGGGGCGCAGGTTCGGAGAAGGTGCGTGTGAAGGGGAGGTGTTTAGGGGGGAGACGTTTGTGGGGCGCAGGTTGGGAGAAGGTGCGTGTGAAGGGGAGACGTTTGTGGGGCACAAGTTGGGAGAAGGTGCGTGTGAACGGGAGACGTTTAGGGGGACGCGTTTGTGGGGCGCAGGTTGGGAGAAGGTGCGTGTGAAGAGGAGACGTTTAGGGGGGAGACGTTTGTGTGTTGCAGGTAAGGAGAAGGTGCGTGTGAAGGGGAGATGTTTAGGGGGGAGACGTTTGTGGGGCGCAGGTTGGGAGAAGGTGCGTGTGAAGGGGAGACGTTTAGGGGGGAGACGTTTATGGGGCGCAGGTGCGGAGAAAATGCGTGTGAAGGGGAGACGTTTAGGGGGGAGACGTTTGGGGGTCGCAGGTTGGGAGAAGGTGCGTGTGAAGGGGAGACGTTTAGGGGGGAGACGTTTGTGGGGCGCAGGTTGGGAGAAGGTGCGTGTGAAGGGGAGATGTTAAGGGGGAGACGTTTGTAGGGCGCAGGTTGGGAGAAGGTGTGTGTGAAGGGGAGACGTTTAGGGGGGAGACGTTTGTGGGGTGCAGGTTCGGAGAAGGTGCGTGTGAAGGGGAGACGTTTAGGGGGGAGAGGTTTGTGGGGCGCAGGTTCGGAGAAGGTGCGTGTGAAGGGGAGATGTTTAGGGGGGAGACGTTTGTGGGGCGCAGGTTGGGAGAAGGTGCGTGTGAACGGGAGACGTTTAGGGGGGAGACGTTTGTGGGGCGCAGGTTGGGAGAAGGTCCGTGTGAAGAGGAGACGTTTAGGGGGGAGACGTTTGTGGCGCGCAGGTTGGGAGAAGGTGCGTGTGAAGGGGAGAAGTTTAGGGGGGAGACGTTTGTGGGTCGCAGATAGGGAGAAGGTGCGTGTGAAGGGGAGACGTTTAGGGGGGAGACGTTTGTGGGGCGCAGGTTGGGAGAAGGTGCGTATGAAGGGGAGAAGTTTAGGGGGGAGACGTTTATGGGGCGCAGGTGCGGAGAAGGTGCGTGTGAAGGGGAGACGATTAGGGGGGAGACGTTTGTGGGGCGCAAGTTGGGAGAAGATGTGTGTGAAGGGGAGTCGTTTAGGGGGGAGACTTTTGTGGGGCGCAGGTTGGGAGAAGGTGCGTGTGAAAGGGAGACGTTTAGGGGGGAGACGTTTGTGGGGCGCAGGTTTGGAGAAGATGCGTGTGAAGGGGAGACGTTTAGGGTGGAGACGTTTGGGGGGCGCAGGTTCGGAGAAGGTGCGTGTGAAGGGGAGACGTTTAGGGGGGGGGGGGGACGTTTGTGGGGCGCAGGTGCGGAGAAGGTGCGTGTGAAGGGGAGACGTTTAGGGGGGAGACGTTTGGGGGGCGCAGGTTGGGAGAAGGTGCGTGTGAAGGGAAGACGTTTAAGGAGGAGACGTTTCTGGGGCGCAGGTTGGGAGAAGGTGCGTGTGAAAGGGAGACGTTTAGGGGGGAGACGTTTGGGGGTCGCAGGTTGGGAGAAGGTGCGTGTGAAGGGGAGACGTTTAGTGGGGAGACGTTTGTGAGACGCTGGTTGGGAGAAGGTGCGTGTCAAGGGGAGACGTTCAGGGGGGAGACGTTTGTAGGGCGCAGGTTGGGAGAAGGTGCATGTGAAGGGGAGACGTTTAGGGGGGAGCCGTTTGTGGGGCGCAGTTTGGAAGAAGGTGCGTGTGAAGGGGAGACGTTTAGGGGGGAAGACATTTGTGGGGCGCAGGTTCGAAGAAGGTGCGTGGGGCGCAGGTTTGGAGAAGGTTCGTGTGAAGGGGAGACGTTTAGGGGGGAGACGTTTGTGGGGCGCAGGTTCAGAGAAGGTGCGTGTGAAGGGGAGATGTTTAGGGGGGAGACGTTTGTGGGGCGCAGGTTCGGAGAAGGTGCGTGTGAAGGGGAGACGTTTAGGGGGGAGACGTTTGTGGGGTGCAGGTTCGGAGAAGGTGCGTGTGAAGGGGAGACGTTTAGGGGGGAGACGTTTGTGGGGCGCAGGTTCGGAGAAGGTGCGTGTGAAGGGGAGACGTTTAGGGGGGAGACGTTTGTGGGGTGCAGGTTCGGAGAAGGTGCGTGTGAAGGGGAGACGTTTAGGGGGGAGACGTTTGTGGGGCGCAGGTTCGGAGAAGGTGCATGTGAAGGGGAGACGTTTAGGGGGGAGACGTTTGTGGGGCGCAGGTTGGGCGAAGGTTCGTGTGAAGGGGAGACGTTTAGGGGGGAGACGTTTGTGGGGCGCAGGTTTGGAGAAGGTGCGTAGGAAGGGGAGACGTTTAGGGGGGAGACGTTTATGGGGCGCAGGTTGGGAGAAGGTGCGTGTGAAGGGGAGACGTTTAGTGGGGAGACGTTTGTAGGGCGCAGGATGGGAGAAGGTGTGTGTGAAGGGGAGACGTTTAGGGGGGAGACGTTTGTGGGGCGCAGGTTGGGAGAAGGTGCGTGTGAAGGGGAGACGTTCAGGGGGGAGACGTTTGTAGGGCGCAGGTTGGGAGAAGGTGTGTGTGAAGGGGAGACGTTTAGGGGGGAGACGTTTGTGGAGCGCAGGTTGGGAGAAGGTGCGTGTGAAGGGGAGACGTTTAGGGGGGAAGACGTTTGTGGGGCGCAGGTTCGGAGAAGGTGCGTGGGGCGCAGGTTGGGAGATGGTTCATATGAAGGGGAGACGTTTAGGGGGGAGACGTTTGTGGGGCGCAGGTTCGGAGAAGGTGCGTGTGAAGGGGAGACGTTTAGTGGGGAGACGTTTGTAGGGCGCAGGATGGGAGAAGGTGTGTGTGAAGGGGAGACGTTTAGGGGGGAGACGTTTGTGGGGCGCAGGTTGGGAGAAGGTGCGTGTCAAGGGGAGACGTTTAGGGGGGAAGACGTTTGTGGGGCGCAGGTTCGGAGAAGGTGCGTGGGGCGCAGGTTGGGAGACGGTTCGTGTGAAGGGGAGACGTTTAGGGGGGAGACGTTTGTGGGTCGCAGGTAGGGAGAAGGTGCGTGTGAAGGGGAGACGTTTAGGGGGGAGACGTTTGTGGGGCGCAGGTTGGGAGAAGGTGCGTAGGAAGGGGAGACGTTTAGGGGGGAGACGTTTATGGGGCGCAGGTTGGGAGAAGGTGCGTGTGAAGGGGAGACGTTTAGTGGGGAGACGTTTGTAGGGCGCAGGATGGGAGAAGGTGTGTGTCAAGGGGAGACGTTTAGGGGGGAGACGTTTGTGGGGCGCAGGTTGGGAGAAGGTGCGTGTGAAGGGGAGACGTTCAGGGGGGAGACATTTGTAGGGCGCAGGTTGGGAGAAGGTGTGTGTGAAGGGGAGACGTTTAGGGGGGAGACGTTTGTGGAGCGCAGGTTAGGAGAAGGTGCGTGTGAAGGGGAGACGTTTAGGGGGGAAGACGTTTGTGGGGCGCAGGTTCGGAGAAGGTGCGTGGGACGCAGGTTGGGAGAAGGTTCATATGAAGGGGAGACGTTTAGGGGGGAGACGTTTGTGGGGCGCAGGTTCGGAGAAGGTGCGTGTGAAGGGGAGACGTTTAGGGGGGAGACGTTTGTGGGGTGCAGGTTCGGAGAAGGTGCGTGTGAAGGGGAGACGTTTAGGGGGGAGACGTTTGTGGGGCGCAGGTTCGGAGAAGGTGCATGTGAAGGGGAGACGTTTAGGGGGGAGACGTTTGTGGGGCGCAGGTTGGGCGAAGGTTCGTGTGAAGGGGAGACGTTTAGGGGGGAGACGTTTGTGGGGCGCAGGTTTGGAGAAGGTGCGTAGGAAGGGGAGACGTTTAGGGGGGAGACGTTTATGGGGCGCAGGTTGGGAGAAGGTGCGTGTGAAGGGGAGACGTTTAGTGGGGAGACGTTTGTAGGGCGCAGGATGGGAGAAGGTGTGTGTGAAGGGGAGACGTTTAGGGGGGAGACGTTTGTGGGGCGCAGGTTGGGAGAAGGTGCGTGTGAAGGGGAGACGTTCAGGGGGGAGACGTTTGTAGGGCGCAGGTTGGGAGAAGGTGTGTGTGAAGGGGAGACGTTTAGGGGGGAGACGTTTGTGGAGCGCAGGTTGGGAGAAGGTGCGTGTGAAGGGGAGACGTTTAGGGGGGAAGACGTTTGTGGGGCGCAGGTTCGGAGAAGGTGCGTGGGGCGCAGGTTGGGAGATGGTTCATATGAAGGGGAGACGTTTAGGGGGGAGACGTTTGTGGGGCGCAGGTTCGGAGAAGGTGCGTGTGAAGGGGAGACGTTTAGTGGGGAGACGTTTGTAGGGCGCAGGATGGGAGAAGGTGTGTGTGAAGGGGAGACGTTTAGGGGGGAGACGTTTGTGGGGCGCAGGTTGGGAGAAGGTGCGTGTCAAGGGGAGACGTTTAGGGGGGAAGACGTTTGTGGGGCGCAGGTTCGGAGAAGGTGCGTGGGGCGCAGGTTGGGAGACGGTTCGTGTGAAGGGGAGACGTTTAGGGGGGAGACGTTTGTGGGTCGCAGGTAGGGAGAAGGTGCGTGTGAAGGGGAGACGTTTAGGGGGGAGACGTTTGTGGGGCGCAGGTTGGGAGAAGGTGCGTAGGAAGGGGAGACGTTTAGGGGGGAGACGTTTATGGGGCGCAGGTTGGGAGAAGGTGCGTGTGAAGGGGAGACGTTTAGTGGGGAGACGTTTGTAGGGCGCAGGATGGGAGAAGGTGTGTGTCAAGGGGAGACGTTTAGGGGGGAGACGTTTGTGGGGCGCAGGTTGGGAGAAGGTGCGTGTGAAGGGGAGACGTTCAGGGGGGAGACATTTGTAGGGCGCAGGTTGGGAGAAGGTGTGTGTGAAGGGGAGACGTTTAGGGGGGAGACGTTTGTGGAGCGCAGGTTAGGAGAAGGTGCGTGTGAAGGGGAGACGTTTAGGGGGGAAGACGTTTGTGGGGCGCAGGTTCGGAGAAGGTGCGTGGGACGCAGGTTGGGAGAAGGTTCATATGAAGGGGAGACGTTTAGGGGGGAGACGTTTGTGGGGCGCAGGTTCGGAGAAGGTGCGTGTGAAGGGGAGACGTTTAGGGGGGAGACATTTGTGGGGCGCAGGTTCGGACAAGGTGCGTGTGAAGGGGAGACGTTTAGGGGGGAGACGTTTGTGGGGTGCAGGTTCGGAGAAGGTTCGTGTGAAGGGGAGACGTTAAGGGGGGAGACGTTTGTGGGGCCCAGGTTCGGAGAAGGTGCGTATGAAGGGGAGACGTTTAGGGGGGAGACGTTTGTGGGGCGCAGGTTCGGAGAAGGTGCGTGTGAAGGGGAGACGTTTGTGGGGCGCAAGTTGGGAGAAGGTGCGTGTGAAGGGGAGACGTTTAGGGGGGAGACGTTTGTGGGGCGCAGGTTGGGAGAATGTGTGTGTGAAGGGGAGACGTTTATGGGGGAGACGTTTGTGGCTCGCAGGTTGGGAGAAGGTGCGTGTGAAGGGGAGACGTTTTAGGGGGAGACGTTTGTGGGTCGCAGGTAGGGAGAAGGTGCATGTGAAGGGGAGACGTTTAGGGGGGAGACGTTTGTGGGGCGCAGGTTGGGAGAAGGTGCGTGTGAAAGGGAGACGTTTAGGAGGGTGATGTTTTCTGGGGCGCAGGTTGGGAGAAGGTGCGTGTGAATGGGAGACGTTTAGGGGGGAGACGTTTGTGGGGCGCAGGTTGTGAGAAGGAGCGTGTGAAGGGGAGACGTTTAGGGGGGAGACGTTTGTGGGGCGCAGGTTTGGAGAAGATGCGTGTGAAGGGGAGACGTTTAGGGCGGAGACGTTTGGGGGGCGCAGGTTCGGAGAAGGTGCGTGTGAAGGGGAGACGTTTAGGGGGGGGGGGACGTTTGTGGGGCGCAGGTGCGGAGAAGGTGCGTGTGAAGGGGAGACGTTTAGGGGGGAGACGTTTGGGGGGCGCAGGTTGGGAGAAGGTGCGTGTGAAGGGGAGACGTTTAAGGAGGAGACGTTTCTGGGGCGCAGGTTGGGAGAAGGTGCGTGTGAAAGGGAGACGTTTAGGGGGGAGACGTTTGTGAGACGCTGGTTGGGAGAAGGTGCGTGTGAAGGGGAGACGTTTAGGGGGGAGACGTTTGTGGCGCGCAGGTTCGGAGAAGGTGCGTGTGAAGGGGAGACGTTTAGGGGGGAGACATTTGAGGCGCAGAGGTTTGGAGAAGGTGCGTGTGAAGGGGAGACGTTTAGGGGGGAGACGTTTGTGGGGCGCAGGTTGGGAGAAGGTGCGTGTGAAGGGGAGACGTTTAGGGGGGGGGCGTTTGGGGGGCGCAGGTTGGGAGAAGGTGCGTGTGAAGGGGAGACGTTTAGGGGGGAGACGTTTGGGGGGCGCATGTTGGGAGAAGGTGCGTGTGAAGGGGAGACGTTTAGGGGGGAGACATGTGTGGGGCGCAGGTTAGGAGAAGGTGCGTGTGAAGGGGAGACGTTTAGGGGTAGACGTTTGTGGGGCGCAGGTTGGGAGAAGGTGCGTGTGAAGGGGAGACGTTTAGGGGGGAGACGTTTCTGGGGCGAAGGTTGGGAGAAGGAGCGTGTGAAGGGGAGACGTTTAGGGGGGGGGGCGTTTGGGGGGCGCAGGTTGGGAGAAGGTGCGTGTGAAGGGGAGATGTTTAGGGGGGAGACGTTTGGGGGGCGCATGTTGGGAGAAGGTGCGTGTGAAGGGGAGACGTTTAGGGGGGAGACGTGTGTGGGGCGCAGGTTGGGAGAAGGTGCGTGTGAAGGGGAGACGTTTAGGGGGGAGACGTTTGGGGGCGCATGTTGGGAGAAGGTGCGTGTGAAGGGGAGACGTTTAGGGGGGAAGACGTTTGTGGGGCGCAGGTTCGGAGAAGGTGCGTGGGGCGCAGGTTGGGAGAAGGTTCATATGAAGGGGAGACGTTTAGGGGGGAGACGTTTGTGGGGCGCAGGTTCGGAGAAGGTGCGTGTGAAGGGGAGACGTTTAGGGGGGAGACATTTGTGGGGCGCAGGTTCGGACAAGGTGCGTGTGAAGGGGAGACATTTAGGGGGGAGACGTTTGTGGGGCCCAGGTTCGGAGAAGGTGCGTGTGAAGGGGAGACGTTTAGGGGGGAGACGTTTGTGGGGCGCAGGTTCGGAGAAGGTGCGTGTGAAGGGGAGACGTTTGTGGGGCGCAAGTTGGGAGAAGGTGCGTGTGAAGGGGAGACGTTTAGGGGGGAGACGTTTGTGGGGCGCAGGTTGGGAGAATGTGTGTGTGAAGGGGAGACGTTTATGGGGGAGACGTTTGTGGCGCGCAGGTTGGGAGAAGGTGCGTGTGAAGGGGAGACGCTTAGGGAGGAGACGTTTGTGGGTCGCAGGTAGGGAGAAGGTGCGTGTGAAGGTGAGACGTTTAGGGGGGAGACGTTTGTGGGGCGCAGGTTGGGAGAAGGTGCGTGTGAAGGGGAGACGTTTATGGGGCGCAGGTTGGGAGAAGTTGTGTGTGAAGGGGAGACGTTTAGGGGTGAGACGTGCGCAGGTTGGGAGAAGGTGTGTGTGAAGGGGAGACATTTAGGGGGGAGACGTTTGTGGGGTGCAGGTTGGGAGAAGATGGCGCGCAGGTTCGGAGAAGGTGCGTGTGAAGGGGAGACGTTTAGGGGGGAGACGTTTGTGGCGCGCAGGTTCGGAGAAGGTGCGTGTGAAGGGGAGACGTTTAGGGGGGAGACATTTGTGGCGCAGAGGTTCGGAGAAGGTGCGTGTGAAGGGGAGACGTTTAGGGGGGAGACGTTTGTGGGGCGCAGGTTGGGAGAAGGTGCGTGTGAAGGGGAGACGTTTAGGGGGGGGGCGTTTGGGGGGCGCAGGTTGGGAGAAGGTGCGTGTGAAGGGGAGACGTTTAGGGGGGAGACGTTTGGGGGGCGCATGTTGAGAGAAGGTGCGTGTGAAGGGGAGACGTTTAGGGGGGAGACATGTGTGGGGCGCAGGTTAGGAGAAGGTGCGTGTGAAGGGGAGACGTTTAGGGGTAGACGTTTGTGGGGCGCAGGTTGGGAGAAGGTGCGTGTGAAGGGGAGACGTTTAGGGGGGAGACGTTTCTGGGGCGAAGGTTGGGAGAAGGAGCGTGTGAAGGGGAGACGTTTAGGGGGGGGGGCGTTTGGGGGGCGCAGGTTGGGAGAAGGTGCGTGTGAAGGGGAGACGTTTAGGGGGGAGACGTTTGGGGGGCGCATGTTGGGAGAAGGTGCGTGTGAAGGGGAGACGTTTAGGGGGGTGATGTTTGTGGGGCGCAGGTTGGGAGAAGGTGCGTGTGAATGGGAGACGTTCAGGGGGGAGAGGTTTTTGGGGCGCAGGTTCGGAGAAGGTGCGTGTGAAGGGGAGATGTTTAGGGGGGAGACGTGTGTGGGGCGCAGGTTGGGAGAAGGTGCGGGTGAAGGGGAGACGTTTGTGGGGCACAAGTTGGGAGAAGGAGCGTGTGAACGGGAGACGTTTAGGGGGACACGTTTGTGGGGCGCAGGTTGGGAGAAGGTGTGTGTGAAGAGGAGACGTTTAGGGGGGAGACGTTTGTGGGTTGCAGGTAGGGAGAAGGTGCGTGTGAAGGGGAGACGTTTAGGGGGGACACGTTTGTGGGGTGCAGGTTCGGAGAAGGTGCGTGTGAAGGGGAGACGTTTAGGGGGGAGAGGTTTTTGGGGCGCAGGTTCGGAGAAGGTGCGTGTGAAGGGGAGGTGTTTAGGGGGGAGACGTTTGTGGGGCGCAGGTTGGGAGAAGGTGCGTGTGAAGGGGAGACGTTTGTGGGGCACAAGTTGGGAGAAGGTGCGTGTGAACGGGAGACGTTTAGGGGGACGCGTTTGTGGGGCGCAGGTTGGGAGAAGGTGCGTGTGAAGAGGAGACGTTTAGGGGGGAGACGTTTGTGTGTTGCAGGTAAGGAGAAGGTGCGTGTGAAGGGGAGATGTTTAGGGGGGAGACGTTTGTGGGGCGCAGGTTGGGAGAAGGTGCGTGTGAAGGGGAGACGTTTAGGGGGGAGACGTTTATGGGGCGCAGGTGCGGAGAAAATGCGTGTGAAGGGGAGACGTTTAGGGGGGAGACGTTTGGGGGTCGCAGGTTGGGAGAAGGTGCGTGTGAAGGGGAGACGTTTAGGGGGGAGACGTTTGTGGGGCGCAGGTTGGGAGAATGTGTGTGTGAAGGGGAGACGTTTATGGGGGAGACGTTTGTGGCGCGCAGGTTGGGAGAAGGTGCGTGTGAAGGGGAGACGCTTAGGGAGGAGACGTTTGTGGGTCGCAGGTAGGGAGAAGGTGCGTGTGAAGGTGAGACGTTTAGGGGGGAGACGTTTGTGGGGCGCAGGTTGGGAGAAGGTGCGTGTGAAGGGGAGACGTTTATGGGGCGCAGGTTGGGAGAAGTTGTGTGTGAAGGGGAGACGTTTAGGGGTGAGACGTGCGCAGGTTGGGAGAAGGTGTGTGTGAAGGGGAGACGTTTAGGGGGGAGACGTTTGTGGGGTGCAGGTTGGGAGAAGATGGCGCGCAGGTTCGGAGAAGGTGCGTGTGAAGGGGAGACGTTTAGGGGGGAGACGTTTGTGGCGCGCAGGTTTGGAGAAGGTGCGTGTGAAGGGGAGACGTTTAGGGGGGAGACATTTGTGGCGCAGAGGTTCGGAGAAGGTGCGTGTGAAGGGGAGACGTTTAGGGGGGAGACGTTTGTGGGGCGCAGGTTGGGAGAAGGTGCGTGTGAAGGGGAGACGTTTAGGGGGGGGGCGTTTGGGGGGCGCAGGTTGGGAGAAGGTGCGTGTGAAGGGGAGACGTTTAGGGGGGAGACGTTTGGGGGGCGCATGTTGAGAGAAGGTGCGTGTGAAGGGGAGACGTTTAGGGGGGAGACATGTGTGGGGCGCAGGTTAGGAGAAGGTGCGTGTGAAGGGGAGACGTTTAGGGGTAGACGTTTGTGGGGCGCAGGTTGGGAGAAGGTGCGTGTGAAGGGGAGACGTTTAGGGGGGAGACGTTTCTGGGGCGAAGGTTGGGAGAAGGAGCGTGTGAAGGGGAGACGTTTAGGGGGGGGGGCGTTTGGGGGGCGCAGGTTGGGAGAAGGTGCGTGTGAAGGGGAGACGTTTAGGGGGGAGACGTTTGGGGGGCGCATGTTGGGAGAAGGTGCGTGTGAAGGGGAGACGTTTAGGGGGGTGATGTTTGTGGGGCGCAGGTTGGGAGAAGGTGCGTGTGAATGGGAGACGTTCAGGGGGGAGAGGTTTTTGGGGCGCAGGTTCGGAGAAGGTGCGTGTGAAGGGGAGATGTTTAGGGGGGAGACGTGTGTGGGGCGCAGGTTGGGAGAAGGTGCGTGTGAAGGGGAGACGTTTGTGGGGCACAAGTTGGGAGAAGGAGCGTGTGAACGGGAGACGTTTAGGGGGACACGTTTGTGGGGCGCAGGTTGGGAGAAGGTGTGTGTGAAGAGGAGACGTTTAGGGGGGAGACGTTTGTGGGTTGCAGGTAGGGAGAAGGTGCGTGTGAAGGGGAGACGTTTAGGGGGGACACGTTTGTGGGGTGCAGGTTCGGAGAAGGTGCGTGTGAAGGGGAGACGTTTAGGGGGGAGAGGTTTTTGGGGCGCAGGTTCGGAGAAGGTGCGTGTGAAGGGGAGGTGTTTAGGGGGGAGACGTTTGTGGGGCGCAGGTTGGGAGAAGGTGCGTGTGAAGGGGAGACGTTTGTGGGGCACAAGTTGGGAGAAGGTGCGTGTGAACGGGAGACGTTTAGGGGGACGCGTTTGTGGGGCGCAGGTTGGGAGAAGGTGCGTGTGAAGAGGAGGCGTTTAGGGGGGAGACGTTTGTGTGTTGCAGGTAAGGAGAAGGTGCGTGTGAAGGGGAGATGTTTAGGGGGGAGACGTTTGTGGGGCGCAGGTTGGGAGAAGGTGCGTGTGAAGGGGAGACGTTTAGGGGGGAGACGTTTATGGGGCGCAGGTGCGGAGAAAATGCGTGTGAAGGGGAGACGTTTAGGGGGGAGACGTTTGGGGGTCGCAGGTTGGGAGAAGGTGCGTGTGAAGGGGAGACGTTTAGGGGGGAGACGTTTGTGGGGCGCAGGTTGGGAGAAGGTGCGTGTGAAGGGGAGATGTTAAGGGGGAGACGTTTGTAGGGCGCAGGTTGGGAGAAGGTGTGTGTGAAGGGGAGACGTTTAGGGGGGAGACGTTTGTGGGGTGCAGGTTCGGAGAAGGTGCGTGTGAAGGGGAGACGTTTAGGGGGGAGAGGTTTGTGGGGCGCAGGTTCGGAGAAGGTGCGTGTGAAGGGGAGATGTTTAGGGGGGAGACGTTTGTGGGTTGCAGGTAGGGAGAAGGTGCGTGTGAAGGGGAGACGTTTAGGGGGGACACGTTTGTGGGGTGCAGGTTCGGAGAAGGTGCGTGTGAAGGGGAGACGTTTAGGGGGGAGAGGTTTTTGGGGCGCAGGTTCGGAGAAGGTGCGTGTGAAGGGGAGGTGTTTAGGGGGGAGACGTTTGTGGGGCGCAGGTTGGGAGAAGGTGCGTGTGAAGGGGAGACGTTTGTGGGGCACAAGTTGGGAGAAGGTGCGTGTGAACGGGAGACGTTTAGGGGGACGCGTTTGTGGGGCGCAGGTTGGGAGAAGGTGCGTGTGAAGAGGAGACGTTTAGGGGGGAGACGTTTGTGTGTTGCAGGTAAGGAGAAGGTGCGTGTGAAGGGGAGATGTTTAGGGGGGAGACGTTTGTGGGGCGCAGGTTGGGAGAAGGTGCGTGTGAAGGGGAGACGTTTAGGGGGGAGACGTTTATGGGGCGCAGGTGCGGAGAAAATGCGTGTGAAGGGGAGACGTTTAGGGGGGAGACGTTTGGGGGTCGCAGGTTGGGAGAAGGTGCGTGTGAAGGGGAGACGTTTAGGGGGGAGACGTTTGTGGGGCGCAGGTTGGGAGAATGTGTGTGTGAAGGGGAGACGTTTATGGGGGAGACGTTTGTGGCGCGCAGGTTGGGAGAAGGTGCGTGTGAAGGGGAGACGCTTAGGGAGGAGACGTTTGTGGGTCGCAGGTAGGGAGAAGGTGCGTGTGAAGGTGAGACGTTTAGGGGGGAGACGTTTGTGGGGCGCAGGTTGGGAGAAGGTGCGTGTGAAGGGGAGACGTTTATGGGGCGCAGGTTGGGAGAAGTTGTGTGTGAAGGGGAGACGTTTAGGGGTGAGACGTGCGCAGGTTGGGAGAAGGTGTGTGTGAAGGGGAGACGTTTAGGGGGGAGACGTTTGTGGGGTGCAGGTTGGGAGAAGATGGCGCGCAGGTTCGGAGAAGGTGCGTGTGAAGGGGAGACGTTTAGGGGGGAGACGTTTGTGGCGCGCAGGTTCGGAGAAGGTGCGTGTGAAGGGGAGACGTTTAGGGGGGAGACATTTGTGGCGCAGAGGTTCGGAGAAGGTGCGTGTGAAGGGGAGACGTTTAGGGGGGAGACGTTTGTGGGGCGCAGGTTGGGAGAAGGTGCGTGTGAAGGGGAGACGT
Source organism: Closterium sp. Naga37s-1 (assembly GCA_947471745.1). Taxonomy (NCBI): domain Eukaryota; kingdom Viridiplantae; phylum Streptophyta; class Zygnematophyceae; order Desmidiales; family Closteriaceae; genus Closterium; species Closterium sp. Naga37s-1. Next base: position 10,769 of record CANJKZ010000641.1, on the reverse strand, counting down.
TTAGGGGGGGGGCGTTTGGGGGGCGCAGGTTGGGAGAAGGTGCGTGTGAAGGGGAGACGTTTAGGGGGAGACGTTTGGGGGGCGCATGTTGAGAGAAGGTGCGTGTGAAGGGGAGACGTTTAGGGGGGAGACATGTGTGGGGCGCAGGTTAGGAGAAGGTGCGTGTGAAGGGGAGACGTTTAGGGGTAGACGTTTGTGGGGCGCAGGTTGGGAGAAGGTGCGTGTGAAGGGGAGACGTTTAGGGGGGAGACGTTTCTGGGGCGAAGGTTGGGAGAAGGAGCGTGTGAAGGGGAGACGTTTAGGGGGGGGGGCGTTTGGGGGGCGCAGGTTGGGAGAAGGTGCGTGTGAAGGGGAGACGTTTAGGGGGGAGACGTTTGGGGGGCGCATGTTGGGAGAAGGTGCGTGTGAAGGGGAGACATTTAGGGGGGTGATGTTTGTGGGGCGCAGGTTGGGAGAAGGTGCGTGTGAATGGGAGACGTTCAGGGGGGAGAGGTTTTTGGGGCGCAGGTTCGGAGAAGGTGCGTGTGAAGGGGAGATGTTTAGGGGGGAGACGTGTGTGGGGCGCAGGTTGGGAGAAGGTGCGTGTGAAGGGGAGACGTTTGTGGGGCACAAGTTGGGAGAAGGAGCGTGTGAACGGGAGACGTTTAGGGGGACACGTTTGTGGGGCGCAGGTTGGGAGAAGGTGTGTGTGAAGAGGAGACGTTTAGGGGGGAGACGTTTGTGGGTTGCAGGTAGGGAGAAGGTGCGTGTGAAGGGGAGACGTTTAGGGGGGACACGTTTGTGGGGTGCAGGTTCGGAGAAGGTGCGTGTGAAGGGGAGACGTTTAGGGGGGAGAGGTTTTTGGGGCGCAGGTTCGGAGAAGGTGCGTGTGAAGGGGAGGTGTTTAGGGGGGAGACGTTTGTGGGGCGCAGGTTGGGAGAAGGTGCGTGTGAAGGGGAGACGTTTGTGGGGCACAAGTTGGGAGAAGGTGCGTGTGAACGGGAGACGTTTAGGGGGACGCGTTTGTGGGGCGCAGGTTGGGAGAAGGTGCGTGTGAAGAGGAGACGTTTAGGGGGGAGACGTTTGTGTGTTGCAGGTAAGGAGAAGGTGCGTGTGAAGGGGAGATGTTTAGGGGGGAGACGTTTGTGGGGCGCAGGTTGGGAGAAGGTGCGTGTGAAGGGGAGACGTTTAGGGGGGAGACGTTTATGGGGCGCAGGTGCGGAGAAAATGCGTGTGAAGGGGAGACGTTTAGGGGGGAGACGTTTGGGGGTCGCAGGTTGGGAGAAGGTGCGTGTGAAGGGGAGACGTTTAGGGGGGAGACGTTTGTGGGGCGCAGGTTGGGAGAAGGTGCGTGTGAAGGGGAGATGTTAAGGGGGAGACGTTTGTAGGGCGCAGGTTGGGAGAAGGTGTGTGTGAAGGGGAGACGTTTAGGGGGGAGACGTTTGTGGGGTGCAGGTTCGGAGAAGGTGCGTGTGAAGGGGAGACGTTTAGGGGGGAGAGGTTTGTGGGGCGCAGGTTCGGAGAAGGTGCGTGTGAAGGGGAGATGTTTAGGGGGGAGACGTTTGTGGGGCGCAGGTTGGGAGAAGGTGCGTGTGAACGGTAGACGTTTAGGGGGGAGACGTTTGTGGGGCGCAGGTTGGGAGAAGGTCCGTGTGAAGAGGAGACGTTTAGGGGGGAGACGTTTGTGGCGCGCAGGTTGGGAGAAGGTGCGTGTGAAGGGCAGAAGTTTAGGGGGGAGACGTTTGTGGGTCGCAGATAGGGAGAAGGTGCGTGTGAAGGGGAGACGTTTAGGGGGGAGACGTTTGTGGGGCGCAGGTTGGGAGAAGGTGCGTATGAAGGGGAGAAGTTTAGGGGGGAGACGTTTATGGGGCGCAGGTGCGGAGAAGGTGCGTGTGAAGGGGAGACGATTAGGGGGGAGACGTTTGTGGGGCGCAAGTTGGGAGAAGATGTATGTGAAGGGGAGTCGTTTAGGGGGGAGACTTTTGTGGGGCGCAGGTTGGGAGAAGGTGCGTGTGAAAGGGAGACGTTTAGGGGGGAGACGTTTGTGGGGCGCAGGTTTGGAGAAGATGCGTGTGAAGGGGAGACGTTTAGGGTGGAGACGTTTGGGGGGCGCAGGTTCGGAGAAGGTGCGTGTGAAGGGGAGACGTTTAGGGGGGGGGGGGACGTTTGTGGGGCGCAGATGCGGAGAAGGTGCGTGTGAAGGGGAGACGTTTAGGGGGGAGACGTTTGGGGGGCGCAGGTTGGGAGAAGGTGCGTGTGAAGGGAAGACGTTTAAGGAGGAGACGTTTCTGGGGCGCAGGTTGGGAGAAGGTGCGTGTGAAAGGGAGACGTTTAGGGGGGAGACGTTTGGGGGTCGCAGGTTGGGAGAAGGTGCGTGTGAAGGGGAGACGTTTAGTGGGGAGACGTTTGTAATACGCTGGTTGGGAGAAGGTGCGTGTCAAGGGGAGACGTTCAGGGGGGAGACGTTTGTAGGGCGCAGGTTGGGAGAAGGTGCATGTGAAGGGGAGACGTTTAGGGGGGAGCCGTTTGTGGGGCGCAGTTTGGAAGAAGGTGCGTGTGAAGGGGAGACGTTTAGGGGGGAAGACGTTTGTGGGGCGCAGGTTCGAAGAAGGTGCGTGGGGCGCAGGTTTGGAGAAGGTTCGTGTGAAGGGGAGACGTTTAGGGGGGAGACGTTTGTGGGGCGCAGGTTCGGAGAAGGTGCGTGTGAAGGGGAGATGTTTAGGGGGGAGACGTTTGTGGGGCGCAGGTTCGGAGAAGGTGCGTGTGAAGGGGAGACGTTTAGGGGGGAGACGTTTGTGGGGCGCAGGTTCGGAGAAGGTGCGTGTGAAGGGGAGACGTTTAGGGGGGAGACGTTTGTGGGGCGCAGGTTCGGAGAAGGTGCGTGTGAAGGGGAGACGTTTAGGGGGGAGACGTTTGTGGGGCGCAGGTTCGGAGAAGGTGCGTGTGAAGGGGAGACGTTTAGGGGGGAGACGTTTGTGGGGTGCAGGTTCGGAGAAGGTGCGTGTGAAGGGGAGACGTTTAGGGGGGAGACGTTTGTGGGGCGCAGGTTCGGAGAAGGTGCGTGTGAAGGGGAGACGTTTAGGGGGGAGACGTTTGTGGGGCGCAGGTTGGGCGAAGGTTCGTGTGAAGGGGAGACGTTTAGGGGGGAGACGTTTGTGGGGCGCAGGTTTGGAGAAGGTGCGTAGGAAGGGGAGACGTTTAGGGGGGAGACGTTTATGGGGCGCAGGTTGGGAGAAGGTGCGTGTGAAGGGGAGACGTTTAGTGGGGAGACGTTTGTAGGGCGCAGGATGGGAGAAGGTGTGTGTGAAGGGGAGACGTTTAGGGGGGAGACGTTTGTGGGGCGCAGGTTGGGAGAAGGTGCGTGTGAAGGGGAGACGTTCAGGGGGGAGACATTTGTAGGGCGCAGGTTGGGAGAAGGTGTGTGTGAAGGGGAGACGTTTAGGGGGGAGACGTTTGTGGAGCGCAGGTTGGGAGAAGGTGCGTGTGAAGGGGAGACGTTTAGGGGGGAAGACGTTTGTGGGGCGCAGGTTCGGAGAAGGTGCGTGGGGCGCAGGTTGGGAGATGGTTCATATGAAGGGGAGACGTTTAGGGGGGAAACGTTTGTGGGGCGCAGGTTCGGAGAAGGTGCGTGTGAAGGGGAGACATTTGTGGGGCGCAAGTTGGGAGAAGGTGCGTGTGAAGGGGAGACGTTTAGGGGGGAGACGTTTGTGGGGCGCAGGTTGGGAGAAGGTGTGTGTGAAGGGGAGACGTTTAGGGGGGAGACGTTTGTGGCGCGCAGGTTGGAAGAAGGTGCGTGTCAAGGGGAGACGTTTAGGGGGGAAGACGTTTGTGGGGCGCAGGTTCGGAGAAGGTGCGTGGGGCGCAGGTTGGGAGACGGTTCGTGTGAAGGGGAGACGTTTAGGGGGGAGACGTTTGTGGGTCGCAGGTAGGGAGAAGGTGCGTGTGAAGGGGAGACGTTTAGGGGGGAGACGTTTGTGGGGCGCAGGTTGGGAGAAGGTGCGTAGGAAGGGGAGACGTTTAGGGGGGAGACTTTTATGGGGCGCAGGTTGGGAGAAGGTGCGTGTGAAGGGGAGACGTTTAGTGGGGAGACGTTTGTAGGGCGCAGGATGGGAGAAGGTGTGTGTCAAGGGGAGACGTTTAGGGGGGAGATGTTTGTGGGGCGCAGGTTGGGAGAAGGTGCGTGTGAAGGGGAGACGTTCAGGGGGGAGACGTTTGTAGGGCGCAGGTTGGGAGAAGGTGTGTGTGAAGGGGAGACGTTTAGGGGGGAGACGTTTGTGGAGCGCAGGTTAGGAGAAGGTGCGTGTGAAGGGGAGACGTTTAGGGGGGAAGACGTTTGTGGGGCGCAGGTTCGGAGAAGGTGCGTGGGACGCAGGTTGGGAGAAGGTTCATATGAAGGGGAGACGTTTAGGGGGGAGACGTTTGTGGGGCGCAGGTTCGGAGAAGGTGCGTGTGAAGGGGAGACGTTTAGGGGGGAGACATTTGTGGGGCGCAGGTTCGGACAAGGTGCGTGTGAAGGGGAGACGTTTAGGGGGGAGACGTTTGTGGGGTGCAGGTTCGGAGAAGGTTCGTGTGAAGGGGAGACGTTAAGGGGGGAGACGTTTGTGGGGCCCAGGTTCGGAGAAGGTGCGTGTGAAGGGGAGACGTTTAGGGGGGAGACGTTTGTGGGGCGCAGGTTCGGAGAAGGTGCGTGTGAAGGGGAGACGTTTGTGGGGCGCAAGTTGGGAGAAGGTGCGTGTGAAGGGGAGACGTTTAGGGGGGAGACGTTTGTGGGGCGCAGGTTGGGAGAAGGTGTGTGTGAAGGGGAGACGTTTCTGGGGGAGACGTTTGTGGCTCGCAGGTTGGGAGAAGGTGCGTGTGAAGGGGAGACGTTTTAGGGGGAGACGTTTGTGGGTCGCAGGTAGGGAGAAGGTGCATGTGAAGGGGAGACGTTTAGGGGGGAGACGTTTGTGGGGCGCAGGTTGGGAGAAGGTGCGTGTGAAATGGAGACGTTTAGGGGGGTGATGTTTCTGGGGCGCAGGTTGGGAGAAGGTGCGTGTGAATGGGAGACGTTTAGGGGAGAGACGTTTGTGGGGCGCAGGTTGTGAGAAGGTGCGTGTGAAGGGGAGACGTTTAGGGGGGAGACGTTTGTGGGGCGCAGGTTCTAAGCTTTTAGATCCACATAATTTGCAAGATCTCAGAGCTCCACCTCCGCCTTGAACCTGCACACAAGCGTGCATACTACCCGAACCGGCTCACGCATCATTTTCTTTGTAGAAGTACAGTGAATGCCACATATGTTTCGCCTTTTCTTTACATCATACCATTTCCCACCCCTCTACAAGGTTCTAACCTTTTGGATCTATGTAATTCGCCAAAAATAGGCATTTTAGTCGTGCGTGGTACCTGCACTACATGCGCGCATACCGACCAACTTGACCAGCGCATTAGGTATGTTTGTAGAGATACGGCTAGTACCATTTTCTTGTCGATCCACTAGATTGGGCCATCTACTTTAACAACACTAGGTTCTAACCTTTTAGATCCACACAGTTTAAGATATTTCAGAGCTCCAGCTCCGCCTTGTACCTGCACACAACCGTGCATAGTGAGCCAGTTACTCCAGTAGTCCGGGGCGCACTGTCCCGGTAGCCACTGTGCCAGCAGCTCCTGTTGCCCGTGTGTCTGCAGCTTCAGCCGCCGTCTCTCATCTTCTCTCCTCTCACAGTCCCTCCTCCTCCTCACTTGCCCGCTGTGATTACCTCTAGCTTTGCTTATAATTGTGAACTATTACTATGCTTGCTTGTTGTGCTGATTACACCCCACTTTGGCTATGGGGGTGTGTCAGAATGTTATAATTGTCTAGCCTGCAGTGGGGTACTCCATAGTGAGTACAGCCCAATTAGGGTTTGCTATATGTGTCCAACTGCTTGCTAGTGAACATCCTCCTTTCTTCATTCTTACTTTCTACTGCTAGTTCTGACAAACTTGACCAGCACAATACGTATGTTTGTAGAGATGTTGTTAGTACCATTTTCTTGTCAGTCAACTAGATTAGGCCATCTACTTTAACAACACTAGGTTCTAACCTTTTAGATCCACAAAATTTGCAAGATTTAAAAGCGCGCATACGACCCGAACCGGCTCACGCATCATTTTCTCTGTATAAGTAGAGTGAATGCCACATATGTTTCGCTTTTCCTTTACATGATACCATCACCCTGCCCCATTCTCCCTCTTTCCATCACCCAGCCCCATTCTCCCGCTTTCCATCACCCCGCCCCATTCTCCCGCTTTCCATCACCCTGCCCCATTCTCCCGTTTTTTATCACCCAGCCTCATTCTCCCTCTTTCCATCACCCAACCCCATTCTCCCTCTTTCCACCCTGCCCCATTCTCCCGCTTTCCATCTCCCCGCCCCATTCTCCCTCATTCCATCACCTTGCCCCATTCTCCTGCTTTCCATCACTCCGCCCTGTCCCTCTTTCCATCACACCGCCCCATCCATCACCCCGCACCATTCTCCCGCTTGCCATCACTCCGCCCCATTCTCCCTCTTTCCATCACCCCGCCCCATTCTCCCTCTTTCCATCACCCCGCCCCGTTCTCCCGCTTTCCATCACCCCGCCCCATTTTCCCGCTTTCCATCACCCCGCCCTATTCTCTTGCTTTCCATCACCCTGCCCCATTCTCCCGCTTTCCATCACCCGGTCCCATTCTCCATCTTTCCATCACCCCGCCCTATTCTCCCTCTTTCCATTTATCACCCAGCCCACGTCTCCCTCTTTCCATCACCCCGCCTCATTCTCCCTGTTTCCATCACCCCGCCCTATTTTCCCTCTTTCCATCACCCCGCCCCATTCTCCCGCTTTCCATCACCCCGCCCCATTCTCCCCCTTTCCATCACCCCGCCCCGTTCTCCCGCTTTCCATCACCCCGCCCCGTTCTCCCGCTTTCCATCACCCGACCCGTTCTCCCGCTTTCCATCACCCCGACCCGTTCTCCCACTTTCCATCACCCCGCCCTGTTCTCCCGCTTTCCATCACCCCGCCCCGTTCTCCCGTTTTCCATCACCCCGCCGCGATCTCCCGCTTTCCATCACCCCGCCCCATTCTCCCTCTTTGCATCACCCCGCCCCATTCTCCCTCATTCCATCACCCAGCCCCATTCTCCCGCTTTCCATCAGGCCGCCCCATTCTCCCTCTTTCCATCACCCCGCCCCATTCTCCCTCCTTCCATCACCCGCCCCATTTTCCTGCTTTCCATCACCCCGGCCCATTCTCCCGCTTTCCATCACCCCGCCCCATTCTCTCGTTTCCCATCACCCCGCCCCATTCTCCCTCTTTCCCTCACCCAGCCCATTTCTCCCTCTTTCCATCACCCAGCCCATTTCTCCCTCTTTCCATCACCCCGCCCCATTCTCCCTCTTTCCATAACCCCGCCCCATTCTCCCTCTTTCCATCACCTCGCCCCATTCTCCCGCTTTCCATCGCCCCGCCATATTCTTCCGCTTTCCATCACCCCGCCCCATTCTCCCTCTAACCATCACCCCGCCCCATTCTCCCGATTTCCATCACCCCGCCCCATTCTCCCGCTTTCCATCGCCCCGCCCCATTCTCCCGCTTTCCATCGTCCCGCCCCATTCTCCCGCTTTCCATCACCCCGCCCCATTCTCCCTCTTTCCATCACCCTGCCCCATTCTCCCTCCTTCTATCGCCCCGCCCCATTCTCCCTCTTTCCATCGCCCCGCCCCATTCTCCCTCTTTCCATCGCCCCGCCCCATTCTTCCTTTTTCCATCGCCCCGCCCCATTCTCCAGCTTTCCGTCACCCTGCCCCATTCTCCCTCTTTCAATCGCCCCGCCTCGTTCTCCCGCTTTCCATCGCCCCGCCCCGTTCTCCCGCTTTCCATCACCCGCCCCATTCTCCCGATTTCCATCACCCCGCCCCATTCTGCCGCATTCCATCACCCCGCATCATTCTTCCGCTTTCCATCACACCGCCCCATTTTCCCGCTTCCCATCACCCCGCCCCATTCTCCCGCTTTCCATCACCCCGCCCCATTCTCCCGCTTTCAATCACCCCGCCCCATTCTCCCGTTTTCAATCACCCCGCCCCATTCTCCCGCTTTCCATCAACCCGCCCCATTCTCCCGCTTTCAATCATCCCGCCCCATTCTCCCGCTTTCCATCAACCCGCCCCATTCTCCCGCTTTCAATCATCCCGCCCCATTCTCCTGCTTTCCATCGCCCCGCCCCATTCTCCCGCTTTCCATCGCCCCGCCCCAATCTCCCGCTTTCCATCACCCTGCCCCATTCTCCCTCTTTCCATCACCCCGCCCCATTCTGCCTCTTCCCATCGCCCCGCCCCATTCTCCCTCTTTCCATCACCCCGCCCCATTCTCCCGCTTTGCATCACCCCGCCTCATTCTCCCTCTTTCCATCGCCCCGCCCCATTCTCCCGCTTTCAGTCGCCCCGCCCCATTTTCCCTCTTTCCATCACCCAGCCCCATTCTCCCGCTTTCCATCACCCCGCCCCATTCCCGCCTCCATCACCCCACCCCATTCTCCCGCTTTCCATCACCCCGCCTCATTCTCCCGCTTTCCCTCGCCCCGCCCCATTCTCCCTCTTTCCATCACCCAGCCCCATTCTCCCGCTTTCCATCACACCGCCCCATTTTCCCGCTTCCCATCACCCCGCCCCATTCTCCCGCTTTCCATCACCCCGCCCCATTCTCCCGCTTTCAATCACCCTGCCCCATTCTCCCGTTTTCAATCACCCCACCCCATTCTCCCGCTTTCCATCACCCCGCCCCATTCTCCTGCTTTCAATCACCCCGCCCCATTCTCCCACTTTCCATCGCCCCGCCCCATTCTCCCGCTTTCCATCGCCCCGCCCCAATCTCCCGCTTTCCATCACCCCGCCCCATTCTCCCTCTTTCCATCACCCCGCCCCATTCTGCCTCTTCCCATCGCCCCGCCCCATTCTCCCTCTTTCCATCACCCCGCCCCATTCTCCCGCTTTCCATCACCCCGCCCCATTCTCCCGCTTTCCATCACCCCGCCTCATTCTCCCTCTTTCCATCGCCCCGCCCCATTCTCCCGCTTTCCGTCGCCCCGCCCCATTTTCCCTCTTTCCATCACCCCGGCCCATTCTCCCGCTTTCCATCACCCCGCCCCATTCTCTCGTTTCCCATCACCCCGCCCCATTCTCCCTCTTTCCCTCACCCAGCCCATTTCTCCCTCTTTCCATCACCCAGCCCATTTCTCCCTCTTTCCATCACCCCGCCCCATTCTCCCTCTTTCCATAACCCCGCCCCATTCTCCCTCTTTCCATCACCTCACCCCATTCTCCCGCTGTCCATCGCCCCGCCATATTCTTCCGCTTTCCATCACCCCGCCCCATTCTCCCTCTAACCATCACCCCGCCCCATTCTCCCGATTTCCATCACCCCGCCCCATTCTCCCGCTTTCCATCGCCCCGCCCCATTCTCCCGCTTTCCATCGTCCCGCCCCATTCTCCCGCTTTCCATCACCCCGCCCCATTCTCCCTCTTTCCATCACCCTGCCCCATTCTCCCTCCTTCTATCGCCCCGCCCCATTCTCCCTCTTTCCATCGCCCCGCCCCATTCTCCGTCTTTCCATCGCCCCGCCCCATTCTTCCTTTTTCCATCGCCCCGCCCCATTCTCCAGCTTTCCGTCACCCTGCCCCATTCTCCCTCTTTCAATCGCCCCGCCTCGTTCTCCCGCTTTCCATCGCCCCGCCCCGTTCTCCCGCTTTCCATCACCCGCCCCATTCTCCCGATTTCCATCACCCCGCCCCATTCTGCCGCATTCCATCACCCCGCATCATTCTTCCGCTTTCCATCACACCGCCCCATTTTCCCGCTTCCCATCACCCCGCCCCATTCTCCCGCTTTCCATCACCCCGCCCCATTCTCCCGCTTTCAATCACCCCGCCCCATTCTCCCGTTTTCAATCACCCCGCCCATTCTCCCGCTTTCCATCAACCCGCCCCATTCTCCCGCTTTCAATCATCCCGCCCCATTCTCCCGCTTTCCATCAACCCGCCCCATTCTCCCGCTTTCAATCATCCCGCCCCATTCTCCCGCTTTCCATCGCCCCGCCCCATTCTCCCGCTTTCCATCGCCCCGCCCCAATCTCCCGCTTTCCATCACCCCGCCCCATTCTCCCTCTTTCCATCACCCCGCCCCATTCTGCCTCTTCCCATCGCCCCGCCCCATTCTCCCTCTTTCCATCACCCCGCCCCATTCTCCCGCTTTCCATCACCCCGCCTCATTCTCCCTCTTTCCATCGCCCCGCCCCATTCTCCCGCTTTCAGTCGCCCCGCCCCATTTTCCCTCTTTCCATCACCCAGCCCCATTCTCCCGCTTTCCATCACCCCGCCCCATTCTCCCGCTTTCAATCACCCCACCCCATTCTCCCGCTTTCCATCACCCCGCCTCATTCTCCCGCTTTCCCTCGCCCCGCCCCATTCTCCCTCTTTCCCATCACCCAGCCCCATTCTCCCGCTTTCCATCACACCGCCCCATTTTCCCGCTTCCCATCACCCCGCCCACATTCTCCCGCTTTCCATCACCCCGCCCCATTCTCCCGCTTTCAATCACCCTGCCCCATTCTCCCGTTTTCAATCAACCCCACCCCATTCTCCCGCTTTCCCTCACCCCGCCCCATTCTCCTGCTTTCAATCACCCCGCCCCATTCTCCCACTTTCCATCGCCCCGCCCCATTCTCCCGCTTTCCATCGGCCCCGCCCCAATCTCCCGCTTTCCATCACCCCGCCCCATTCTCCCTCT
>CANJKZ010000640.1:0-127500 GCA_947471745.1 Closterium sp. Naga37s-1 | reverse complement strand
TCATTCGCTCAACTGCACGCTCGCCGGCGCTGTTTCGCGGAAACCGCGGTTTTTGGTGGATTCGGAGGGGAAATCTCAGTCGCCAGGAGCCGAAATTATACCGGGAGATGCGGAACAGCCCACCCTTCATTCCCTATCATTTTCATTTCATGCGGAATTTTTTCCGCAAAATGCAGAGCAAAACAGTGTTTCACAGGCAATTGCACCCACTTAAAAGTCCCTTTTTCCAACGACAAGTCTGACCGACAACTCGCCTTGCTTTCCGGAGGTGCAGGAGTGCTTTTGCAGGATGCCCGTCGAAGTCCCAAGCCCTACTGAAGCTACCGGCTCAAGAAAAAATTAATTCGCCTATAATTTTTAATTAAGTTATAAGCGTTTAGTAATTTGTTTGAGATTAGTGTAGCTGTTGTATGTGGGCTGGGGATTAGCAGAGCCCCAAAAAACGCTCCCCCCTGCATCTTTTGCTTGCTTGGTTGGGTACAAAGGGTAGGGGACCCCCTAGTGTTGGGTCCTTTTCATTGTTCGCACCGATGATGCCCGCGAGGGCGAAACCGGTTTGCGGTTTGCAGTGAGCTTGCCCCTCCCTGGGGTTTCTCCTCTCCTTGTGCCCTGGTCAGCACCTACTCACAGAACCTCTCACGCTCAACGCCTCCTAAAAACGCCACCTCGCACCCAAGTCGGGCGATAATTCTCGCGTGGTGGGCTGTTGCAGCTCTGCTTTATTTTTTAATCTAAACCTAAACCTGCCTGGCGTGAGCATCAACCCGCTGGAAGAAGCTGGAGGCCGGCAGCTGTGGCGTTTCTGGATGGTGAAGAGCTCAAGAATTCATTTTCATGGGACTTACTTTTGCTTTTTTCGATTTATCAAAGCAGCTGCATTCATTTTACTGCAGTCGCGACTGTTTTTTTAACAGGTCGCGACCCTGTAAGGGGGCGCCGGCGGTCAAGGCAGGGGGGGACGGCGCCATCATCACCCTGCTTGGGTGGCGCGACGGGATTCGGCCGCCAGGACGGCCGAATCTTGACCGGGATCTGCGCCGATTCTGGCGCGATCCTGGTCAAGATCGCGCCCTCGAGCCTGGTCAAGATTCTAGCGCGAATCTTGACCAGATTCGAGCGAGCCCCACCTCCTCCTCCTAAGATCCCCTCCCCCCTAAGACGCGCCCCACTACAGCAGCAGCAACTATTTTAAATAGCAGCAGCTTCAACGTTAAAAATCGGCAGCAGCAGAGGCAGAAAAAAAAACGCAAACTTCAAAAAAATGCTACGCCTGCATACGACATCATCTCGCCGTCACTCCAACGCCATTGCATCACATATTTTCTCCTCTTTCCGTCGACCCCACATTCACCTGCCGTCATTTCCCCCCCCCCCCCCCCCCCCCTCTCCTCCTCCTCTCTCATCACCTCCCATTAAGGGGAGCAGTGGTTTGGTCAGCTGCTGGAATGGAGAGTAGACGCCGTGCCCCTGCCTTCAGATGCCGCTCGACATCATCGCTGCCAGCCCGGAGTGTCCGGGGTGCACCGGAGGGATCCCGCGAGTTTGTGGGCTTTAATTGCCCCAACCACGGTCGACCCTCGCATCGTGCCTTCCCTGGCCATGCTTGGCCCAAGCGCTGCTGCAGGACGACCAGAGGAGAGCAGCAGCATGGAGCTGCTACCCACCCCAAAGGCTTGCCAAGCCATTTCTCCCCTTGGCGGGTTTTGGCGGGTTTGGAGGGGGAGACGAGTTCGCCCGGAGCCGCAACTGCACCAGGAGATGCGGAACATCATCACCAACGCCTCCTCCCATTTTCACCTCATTCGCTCAACTGCACGCTCGCCGGCGCTGTTTCGCGGAAACCGCGGTTTTTGGTGGATTCGGAGGGGAAATCTCAGTCGCCAGGAGCCGAAATTATACCGGGAGATGCGGAACAGCCCACCCTTCATTCCCTATCATTTTCATTTCATGCGGAATTTTTTCCGCAAAATGCAGAGCAAAACAGTGTTTCACAGGCAATTGCACCCACTTAAAAGTCCCTTTTTCCAACGACAAGTCTGACCGACAACTCGCCTTGCTTTCCGGAGGTGCAGGAGTGCTTTTGCAGGATGCCCGTCGAAGTCCCAAGCCCTACTGAAGCTACCGGCTCAAGAAAAAATTAATTCGCCTATAATTTTTAATTAAGTTATAAGCGTTTAGTAATTTGTTTGAGATTAGTGTAGCTGTTGTATGTGGGCTGGGGATTAGCAGAGCCCCAAAAAACGCTCCCCCCTGCATCTTTTGCTTGCTTGGTTGGGTACAAAGGGTAGGGGACCCCCTAGTGTTGGGTCCTTTTCATTGTTCGCACCGATGATGCCCGCGAGGGCGAAACCGGTTTGCGGTTTGCAGTGAGCTTGCCCCTCCCTGGGGTTTCTCCTCTCCTTGTGCCCTGGTCAGCACCTACTCACAGAACCTCTCACGCTCAACGCCTCCTAAAAACGCCACCTCGCACCCAAGTCGGGCGATAATTCTCGCGTGGTGGGCTGTTGCAGCTCTGCTTTATTTTTTAATCTAAACCTAAACCTGCCTGGCGTGAGCATCAACCCGCTGGAAGAAGCTGGAGGCCGGCAGCTGTGGCGTTTCTGGATGGTGAAGAGCTCAAGAATTCATTTTCATGGGACTTACTTTTGCTTTTTTCGATTTATCAAAGCAGCTGCATTCATTTTACTGCAGTCGCGACTGTTTTTTTAACAGGTCGCGACCCTGTAAGGGGGCGCCGGCGGTCAAGGCAGGGGGGGACGGCGCCATCATCACCCTGCTTGGGTGGCGCGACGGGATTCGGCCGCCAGGACGGCCGAATCTTGACCGGGATCTGCGCCGATTCTGGCGCGATCCTGGTCAAGATCGCGCCCTCGAGCCTGGTCAAGATTCTAGCGCGAATCTTGACCAGATTCGAGCGAGCCCCACCTCCTCCTCCTAAGATCCCCTCCCCCCTAAGACGCGCCCCACTACAGCAGCAGCAACTATTTTAAATAGCAGCAGCTTCAACGTTAAAAATCGGCAGCAGCAGAGGCAGAAAAAAAAACGCAAACTTCAAAAAAATGCTACGCCTGCATACGACATCATCTCGCCGTCACTCCAACGCCATTGCATCACATATTTTCTCCTCTTTCCGTCGACCCCACATTCACCTGCCGTCATTTCCCCCCCCCCCCCCCCCCCCCCCCCCTCTCCTCCTCCTCTCTCATCACCTCCCATTAAGGGGAGCAGTGGTTTGGTCAGCTGCTGGAATGGAGAGTAGACGCCGTGCCCCTGCCTTCAGATGCCGCTCGACATCATCGCTGCCAGCCCGGAGTGTCCGGGGTGCACCGGAGGGATCCCGCGAGTTTGTGGGCTTTAATTGCCCCAACCACGGTCGACCCTCGCATCGTGCCTTCCCTGGCCATGCTTGGCCCAAGCGCTGCTGCAGGACGACCAGAGGAGAGCAGCAGCATGGAGCTGCTACCCACCCCAAAGGCTTGCCAAGCCATTTCTCCCCTTGGCGGGTTTTGGCGGGTTTGGAGAGGGAGACGAGTTCGCCCGGAGCCGCAACTGCACCAGGAGATGCGGAACATCATCACCAACGCCTCCTCCCATTTTCACCTCATTCGCTCAACTGCACGCTCGCCGGCGCTGTTTCGCGGAAACCGCGGTTTTTGGTGGATTCGGAGGGGAAATCTCAGTCGCCAGGAGCCGAAATTATACCGGGAGATGCGGAACAGCCCACCCTTCATTCCCTATCATTTTCATTTCATGCGGAATTTTTTCCGCAAAATGCAGAGCAAAACAGTGTTTCACAGGCAATTGCACCCACTTAAAAGTCCCTTTTTCCAACGACAAGTCTGACCGACAACTCGCCTTGCTTTCCGGAGGTGCAGGAGTGCTTTTGCAGGATGCCCGTCGAAGTCCCAAGCCCTACTGAAGCTACCGGCTCAAGAAAAAATTAATTCGCCTATAATTTTTAATTAAGTTATAAGCGTTTAGTAATTTGTTTGAGATTAGTGTAGCTGTTGTATGTGGGCTGGGGATTAGCAGAGCCCCAAAAAACGCTCCCCCCTGCATCTTTTGCTTGCTTGGTTGGGTACAAAGGGTAGGGGACCCCCTAGTGTTGGGTCCTTTTCATTGTTCGCACCGATGATGCCCGCGAGGGCGAAACCGGTTTGCGGTTTGCAGTGAGCTTGCCCCTCCCTGGGGTTTCTCCTCTCCTTGTGCCCTGGTCAGCACCTACTCACAGAACCTCTCACGCTCAACGCCTCCTAAAAACGCCACCTCGCACCCAAGTCGGGCGATAATTCTCGCGTGGTGGGCTGTTGCAGCTCTGCTTTATTTTTTAATCTAAACCTAAACCTGCCTGGCGTGAGCATCAACCCGCTGGAAGAAGCTGGAGGCCGGCAGCTGTGGCGTTTCTGGATGGTGAAGAGCTCAAGAATTCATTTTCATGGGACTTACTTTTGCTTTTTTCGATTTATCAAAGCAGCTGCATTCATTTTACTGCAGTCGCGACTGTTTTTTTTAACAGGTCGCGACCCTGTAAGGGGGCGCCGGCGGTCAAGGCAGGGGGGGACGGCGCCATCATCACCCTGCTTGGGTGGCGCGACGGGATTCGGCCGCCAGGACGGCCGAATCTTGACCGGGATCTGCGCCGATTCTGGCGCGATCCTGGTCAAGATCGCGCCCTCGAGCCTGGTCAAGATTCTAGCGCGAATCTTGACCAGATTCGAGCGAGCCCCACCTCCTCCTCCTAAGATCCCCTCCCCCCTAAGACGCGCCCCACTACAGCAGCAGCAACTATTTTAAATAGCAGCAGCTTCAACGTTAAAAATCGGCAGCAGCAGAGGCAGAAAAAAAAACGCAAACTTCAAAAAAATGCTACGCCTGCATACGACATCATCTCGCCGTCACTCCAACGCCATTGCATCACATATTTTCTCCTCTTTCCGTCGACCCCACATTCACCTGCCGTCATTTCCCCCCCCCCCCCCCCCCCCTCTCCTCCTCCTCTCTCATCACCTCCCATTAAGGGGAGCAGTGGTTTGGTCAGCTGCTGGAATGGAGAGTAGACGCCGTGCCCCTGCCTTCAGATGCCGCTCGACATCATCGCTGCCAGCCCGGAGTGTCCGGGGTGCACCGGAGGGATCCCGCGAGTTTGTGGGCTTTAATTGCCCCAACCACGGTCGACCCTCGCATCGTGCCTTCCCTGGCCATGCTTGGCCCAAGCGCTGCTGCAGGACGACCAGAGGAGAGCAGCAGCATGGAGCTGCTACCCACCCCAAAGGCTTGCCAAGCCATTTCTCCCCTTGGCGGGTTTTGGCGGGTTTGGAGGGGGAGACGAGTTCGCCCGGAGCCGCAACTGCACCAGGAGATGCGGAACATCATCACCAACGCCTCCTCCCATTTTCACCTCATTCGCTCAACTGCACGCTCGCCGGCGCTGTTTCGCGGAAACCGCGGTTTTTGGTGGATTCGGAGGGGAAATCTCAGTCGCCAGGAGCCGAAATTATACCGGGAGATGCGGAACAGCCCACCCTTCATTCCCTATCATTTTCATTTCATGCGGAATTTTTTCCGCAAAATGCAGAGCAAAACAGTGTTTCACAGGCAATTGCACCCACTTAAAAGTCCCTTTTTCCAACGACAAGTCTGACCGACAACTCGCCTTGCTTTCCGGAGGTGCAGGAGTGCTTTTGCAGGATGCCCGTCGAAGTCCCAAGCCCTACTGAAGCTACCGGCTCAAGAAAAAATTAATTCGCCTATAATTTTTAATTAAGTTATAAGCGTTTAGTAATTTGTTTGAGATTAGTGTAGCTGTTGTATGTGGGCTGGGGATTAGCAGAGCCCCAAAAAACGCTCCCCCCTGCATCTTTTGCTTGCTTGGTTGGGTACAAAGGGTAGGGGACCCCCTAGTGTTGGGTCCTTTTCATTGTTCGCACCGATGATGCCCGCGAGGGCGAAACCGGTTTGCGGTTTGCAGTGAGCTTGCCCCTCCCTGGGGTTTCTCCTCTCCTTGTGCCCTGGTCAGCACCTACTCACAGAACCTCTCACGCTCAACGCCTCCTAAAAACGCCACCTCGCACCCAAGTCGGGCGATAATTCTCGCGTGGTGGGCTGTTGCAGCTCTGCTTTATTTTTTAATCTAAACCTAAACCTGCCTGGCGTGAGCATCAACCCGCTGGAAGAAGCTGGAGGCCGGCAGCTGTGGCGTTTCTGGATGGTGAAGAGCTCAAGAATTCATTTTCATGGGACTTACTTTTGCTTTTTTCGATTTATCAAAGCAGCTGCATTCATTTTACTGCAGTCGCGACTGTTTTTTTTAACAGGTCGCGACCCTGTAAGGGGGCGCCGGCGGTCAAGGCAGGGGGGGACGGCGCCATCATCACCCTGCTTGGGTGGCGCGACGGGATTCGGCCGCCAGGACGGCCGAATCTTGACCGGGATCTGCGCCGATTCTGGCGCGATCCTGGTCAAGATCGCGCCCTCGAGCCTGGTCAAGATTCTAGCGCGAATCTTGACCAGATTCGAGCGAGCCCCACCTCCTCCTCCTAAGATCCCCTCCCCCCTAAGACGCGCCCCACTACAGCAGCAGCAACTATTTTAAATAGCAGCAGCTTCAACGTTAAAAATCGGCAGCAGCAGAGGCAGAAAAAAAAACGCAAACTTCAAAAAAATGCTACGCCTGCATACGACATCATCTCGCCGTCACTCCAACGCCATTGCATCACATATTTTCTCCTCTTTCCGTCGACCCCACATTCACCTGCCGTCATTTCCCCCCCCCCCCCCCCCCCCTCTCCTCCTCCTCTCTCATCACCTCCCATTAAGGGGAGCAGTGGTTTGGTCAGCTGCTGGAATGGAGAGTAGACGCCGTGCCCCTGCCTTCAGATGCCGCTCGACATCATCGCTGCCAGCCCGGAGTGTCCGGGGTGCACCGGAGGGATCCCGCGAGTTTGTGGGCTTTAATTGCCCCAACCACGGTCGACCCTCGCATCGTGCCTTCCCTGGCCATGCTTGGCCCAAGCGCTGCTGCAGGACGACCAGAGGAGAGCAGCAGCATGGAGCTGCTACCCACCCCAAAGGCTTGCCAAGCCATTTCTCCCCTTGGCGGGTTTTGGCGGGTTTGGAGGGGGAGACGAGTTCGCCCGGAGCCGCAACTGCACCAGGAGATGCGGAACATCATCACCAACGCCTCCTCCCATTTTCACCTCATTCGCTCAACTGCACGCTCGCCGGCGCTGTTTCGCGGAAACCGCGGTTTTTGGTGGATTCGGAGGGGAAATCTCAGTCGCCAGGAGCCGAAATTATACCGGGAGATGCGGAACAGCCCACCCTTCATTCCCTATCATTTTCATTTCATGCGGAATTTTTTCCGCAAAATGCAGAGCAAAACAGTGTTTCACAGGCAATTGCACCCACTTAAAAGTCCCTTTTTCCAACGACAAGTCTGACCGACAACTCGCCTTGCTTTCCGGAGGTGCAGGAGTGCTTTTGCAGGATGCCCGTCGAAGTCCCAAGCCCTACTGAAGCTACCGGCTCAAGAAAAAATTAATTCGCCTATAATTTTTAATTAAGTTATAAGCGTTTAGTAATTTGTTTGAGATTAGTGTAGCTGTTGTATGTGGGCTGGGGATTAGCAGAGCCCCAAAAAACGCTCCCCCCTGCATCTTTTGCTTGCTTGGTTGGGTACAAAGGGTAGGGGACCCCCTAGTGTTGGGTCCTTTTCATTGTTCGCACCGATGATGCCCGCGAGGGCGAAACCGGTTTGCGGTTTGCAGTGAGCTTGCCCCTCCCTGGGGTTTCTCCTCTCCTTGTGCCCTGGTCAGCACCTACTCACAGAACCTCTCACGCTCAACGCCTCCTAAAAACGCCACCTCGCACCCAAGTCGGGCGATAATTCTCGCGTGGTGGGCTGTTGCAGCTCTGCTTTATTTTTTAATCTAAACCTAAACCTGCCTGGCGTGAGCATCAACCCGCTGGAAGAAGCTGGAGGCCGGCAGCTGTGGCGTTTCTGGATGGTGAAGAGCTCAAGAATTCATTTTCATGGGACTTACTTTTGCTTTTTTCGATTTATCAAAGCAGCTGCATTCATTTTACTGCAGTCGCGACTGTTTTTTTTAACAGGTCGCGACCCTGTAAGGGGGCGCCGGCGGTCAAGGCAGGGGGGGACGGCGCCATCATCACCCTGCTTGGGTGGCGCGACGGGATTCGGCCGCCAGGACGGCCGAATCTTGACCGGGATCTGCGCCGATTCTGGCGCGATCCTGGTCAAGATCGCGCCCTCGAGCCTGGTCAAGATTCTAGCGCGAATCTTGACCAGATTCGAGCGAGCCCCACCTCCTCCTCCTAAGATCCCCTCCCCCCTAAGACGCGCCCCACTACAGCAGCAGCAACTATTTTAAATAGCAGCAGCTTCAACGTTAAAAATCGGCAGCAGCAGAGGCAGAAAAAAAAACGCAAACTTCAAAAAAATGCTACGCCTGCATACGACATCATCTCGCCGTCACTCCAACGCCATTGCATCACATATTTTCTCCTCTTTCCGTCGACCCCACATTCACCTGCCGTCATTTCCCCCCCCCCCCCCCCCCCCTCTCCTCCTCCTCTCTCATCACCTCCCATTAAGGGGAGCAGTGGTTTGGTCAGCTGCTGGAATGGAGAGTAGACGCCGTGCCCCTGCCTTCAGATGCCGCTCGACATCATCGCTGCCAGCCCGGAGTGTCCGGGGTGCACCGGAGGGATCCCGCGAGTTTGTGGGCTTTAATTGCCCCAACCACGGTCGACCCTCGCATCGTGCCTTCCCTGGCCATGCTTGGCCCAAGCGCTGCTGCAGGACGACCAGAGGAGAGCAGCAGCATGGAGCTGCTACCCACCCCAAAGGCTTGCCAAGCCATTTCTCCCCTTGGCGGGTTTTGGCGGGTTTGGAGGGGGAGACGAGTTCGCCCGGAGCCGCAACTGCACCAGGAGATGCGGAACATCATCACCAACGCCTCCTCCCATTTTCACCTCATTCGCTCAACTGCACGCTCGCCGGCGCTGTTTCGCGGAAACCGCGGTTTTTGGTGGATTCGGAGGGGAAATCTCAGTCGCCAGGAGCCGAAATTATACCGGGAGATGCGGAACAGCCCACCCTTCATTCCCTATCATTTTCATTTCATGCGGAATTTTTTCCGCAAAATGCAGAGCAAAACAGTGTTTCACAGGCAATTGCACCCACTTAAAAGTCCCTTTTTCCAACGACAAGTCTGACCGACAACTCGCCTTGCTTTCCGGAGGTGCAGGAGTGCTTTTGCAGGATGCCCGTCGAAGTCCCAAGCCCTACTGAAGCTACCGGCTCAAGAAAAAATTAATTCGCCTATAATTTTTAATTAAGTTATAAGCGTTTAGTAATTTGTTTGAGATTAGTGTAGCTGTTGTATGTGGGCTGGGGATTAGCAGAGCCCCAAAAAACGCTCCCCCCTGCATCTTTTGCTTGCTTGGTTGGGTACAAAGGGTAGGGGACCCCCTAGTGTTGGGTCCTTTTCATTGTTCGCACCGATGATGCCCGCGAGGGCGAAACCGGTTTGCGGTTTGCAGTGAGCTTGCCCCTCCCTGGGGTTTCTCCTCTCCTTGTGCCCTGGTCAGCACCTACTCACAGAACCTCTCACGCTCAACGCCTCCTAAAAACGCCACCTCGCACCCAAGTCGGGCGATAATTCTCGCGTGGTGGGCTGTTGCAGCTCTGCTTTATTTTTTAATCTAAACCTAAACCTGCCTGGCGTGAGCATCAACCCGCTGGAAGAAGCTGGAGGCCGGCAGCTGTGGCGTTTCTGGATGGTGAAGAGCTCAAGAATTCATTTTCATGGGACTTACTTTTGCTTTTTTTCGATTTATCAAAGCAGCTGCATTCATTTTACTGCAGTCGCGACTGTTTTTTTTAACAGGTCGCGACCCTGTAAGGGGGCGCCGGCGGTCAAGGCAGGGGGGGACGGCGCCATCATCACCCTGCTTGGGTGGCGCGACGGGATTCGGCCGCCAGGACGGCCGAATCTTGACCGGGATCTGCGCCGATTCTGGCGCGATCCTGGTCAAGATCGCGCCCTCGAGCCTGGTCAAGATTCTAGCGCGAATCTTGACCAGATTCGAGCGAGCCCCACCTCCTCCTCCTAAGATCCCCTCCCCCCTAAGACGCGCCCCACTACAGCAGCAGCAACTATTTTAAATAGCAGCAGCTTCAACGTTAAAAATCGGCAGCAGCAGAGGCAGAAAAAAAAAACGCAAACTTCAAAAAAATGCTACGCCTGCATACGACATCATCTCGCCGTCACTCCAACGCCATTGCATCACATATTTTCTCCTCTTTCCGTCGACCCCACATTCACCTGCCGTCATTTCCCCCCCCCCCCCCCCCCCCTCTCCTCCTCCTCTCTCATCACCTCCCATTAAGGGGAGCAGTGGTTTGGTCAGCTGCTGGAATGGAGAGTAGACGCCGTGCCCCTGCCTTCAGATGCCGCTCGACATCATCGCTGCCAGCCCGGAGTGTCCGGGGTGCACCGGAGGGATCCCGCGAGTTTGTGGGCTTTAATTGCCCCAACCACGGTCGACCCTCGCATCGTGCCTTCCCTGGCCATGCTTGGCCCAAGCGCTGCTGCAGGACGACCAGAGGAGAGCAGCAGCATGGAGCTGCTACCCACCCCAAAGGCTTGCCAAGCCATTTCTCCCCTTGGCGGGTTTTGGCGGGTTTGGAGGGGGAGACGAGTTCGCCCGGAGCCGCAACTGCACCAGGAGATGCGGAACATCATCACCAACGCCTCCTCCCATTTTCACCTCATTCGCTCAACTGCACGCTCGCCGGCGCTGTTTCGCGGAAACCGCGGTTTTTGGTGGATTCGGAGGGGAAATCTCAGTCGCCAGGAGCCGAAATTATACCGGGAGATGCGGAACAGCCCACCCTTCATTCCCTATCATTTTCATTTCATGCGGAATTTTTTCCGCAAAATGCAGAGCAAAACAGTGTTTCACAGGCAATTGCACCCACTTAAAAGTCCCTTTTTCCAACGACAAGTCTGACCGACAACTCGCCTTGCTTTCCGGAGGTGCAGGAGTGCTTTTGCAGGATGCCCGTCGAAGTCCCAAGCCCTACTGAAGCTACCGGCTCAAGAAAAAATTAATTCGCCTATAATTTTTAATTAAGTTATAAGCGTTTAGTAATTTGTTTGAGATTAGTGTAGCTGTTGTATGTGGGCTGGGGATTAGCAGAGCCCCAAAAAACGCTCCCCCCTGCATCTTTTGCTTGCTTGGTTGGGTACAAAGGGTAGGGGACCCCCTAGTGTTGGGTCCTTTTCATTGTTCGCACCGATGATGCCCGCGAGGGCGAAACCGGTTTGCGGTTTGCAGTGAGCTTGCCCCTCCCTGGGGTTTCTCCTCTCCTTGTGCCCTGGTCAGCACCTACTCACAGAACCTCTCACGCTCAACGCCTCCTAAAAACGCCACCTCGCACCCAAGTCGGGCGATAATTCTCGCGTGGTGGGCTGTTGCAGCTCTGCTTTATTTTTTAATCTAAACCTAAACCTGCCTGGCGTGAGCATCAACCCGCTGGAA
The DNA here is from genome assembly GCA_947471745.1 of Closterium sp. Naga37s-1. Taxonomy (NCBI): domain Eukaryota; kingdom Viridiplantae; phylum Streptophyta; class Zygnematophyceae; order Desmidiales; family Closteriaceae; genus Closterium; species Closterium sp. Naga37s-1. The sequence continues at coordinate 115,932 of CANJKZ010000640.1, read as the reverse complement.
GAAGCTGGAGGCCGGCAGCTGTGGCGTTTCTGGATGGTGAAGAGCTCAAGAATTCATTTTCATGGGACTTACTTTTGCTTTTTTTCGATTTATCAAAGCAGCTGCATTCATTTTACTGCAGTCGCGACTGTTTTTTTAACAGGTCGCGACCCTGTAAGGGGGCGCCGGCGGTCAAGGCAGGGGGGGACGGCGCCATCATCACCCTGCTTGGGTGGCGCGACGGGATTCGGCCGCCAGGACGGCCGAATCTTGACCGGGATCTGCGCCGATTCTGGCGCGATCCTGGTCAAGATCGCGCCCTCGAGCCTGGTCAAGATTCTAGCGCGAATCTTGACCAGATTCGAGCGAGCCCCACCTCCTCCTCCTAAGATCCCCTCCCCCCTAAGACGCGCCCCACTACAGCAGCAGCAACTATTTTAAATAGCAGCAGCTTCAACGTTAAAAATCGGCAGCAGCAGAGGCAGAAAAAAAAACGCAAACTTCAAAAAAATGCTACGCCTGCATACGACATCATCTCGCCGTCACTCCAACGCCATTGCATCACATATTTTCTCCTCTTTCCGTCGACCCCACATTCACCTGCCGTCATTTCCCCCCCCCCCCCCCCCCCTCTCCTCCTCCTCTCTCATCACCTCCCATTAAGGGGAGCAGTGGTTTGGTCAGCTGCTGGAATGGAGAGTAGACGCCGTGCCCCTGCCTTCAGATGCCGCTCGACATCATCGCTGCCAGCCCGGAGTGTCCGGGGTGCACCGGAGGGATCCCGCGAGTTTGTGGGCTTTAATTGCCCCAACCACGGTCGACCCTCGCATCGTGCCTTCCCTGGCCATGCTTGGCCCAAGCGCTGCTGCAGGACGACCAGAGGAGAGCAGCAGCATGGAGCTGCTACCCACCCCAAAGGCTTGCCAAGCCATTTCTCCCCTTGGCGGGTTTTGGCGGGTTTGGAGGGGGAGACGAGTTCGCCCGGAGCCGCAACTGCACCAGGAGATGCGGAACATCATCACCAACGCCTCCTCCCATTTTCACCTCATTCGCTCAACTGCACGCTCGCCGGCGCTGTTTCGCGGAAACCGCGGTTTTTGGTGGATTCGGAGGGGAAATCTCAGTCGCCAGGAGCCGAAATTATACCGGGAGATGCGGAACAGCCCACCCTTCATTCCCTATCATTTTCATTTCATGCGGAATTTTTTCCGCAAAATGCAGAGCAAAACAGTGTTTCACAGGCAATTGCACCCACTTAAAAGTCCCTTTTTCCAACGACAAGTCTGACCGACAACTCGCCTTGCTTTCCGGAGGTGCAGGAGTGCTTTTGCAGGATGCCCGTCGAAGTCCCAAGCCCTACTGAAGCTACCGGCTCAAGAAAAAATTAATTCGCCTATAATTTTTAATTAAGTTATAAGCGTTTAGTAATTTGTTTGAGATTAGTGTAGCTGTTGTATGTGGGCTGGGGATTAGCAGAGCCCCAAAAAACGCTCCCCCCTGCATCTTTTGCTTGCTTGGTTGGGTACAAAGGGTAGGGGACCCCCTAGTGTTGGGTCCTTTTCATTGTTCGCACCGATGATGCCCGCGAGGGCGAAACCGGTTTGCGGTTTGCAGTGAGCTTGCCCCTCCCTGGGGTTTCTCCTCTCCTTGTGCCCTGGTCAGCACCTACTCACAGAACCTCTCACGCTCAACGCCTCCTAAAAACGCCACCTCGCACCCAAGTCGGGCGATAATTCTCGCGTGGTGGGCTGTTGCAGCTCTGCTTTATTTTTTAATCTAAACCTAAACCTGCCTGGCGTGAGCATCAACCCGCTGGAAGAAGCTGGAGGCCGGCAGCTGTGGCGTTTCTGGATGGTGAAGAGCTCAAGAATTCATTTTCATGGGACTTACTTTTGCTTTTTTTCGATTTATCAAAGCAGCTGCATTCATTTTACTGCAGTCGCGACTGTTTTTTTAACAGGTCGCGACCCTGTAAGGGGGCGCCGGCGGTCAAGGCAGGGGGGGACGGCGCCATCATCACCCTGCTTGGGTGGCGCGACGGGATTCGGCCGCCAGGACGGCCGAATCTTGACCGGGATCTGCGCCGATTCTGGCGCGATCCTGGTCAAGATCGCGCCCTCGAGCCTGGTCAAGATTCTAGCGCGAATCTTGACCAGATTCGAGCGAGCCCCACCTCCTCCTCCTAAGATCCCCTCCCCCCTAAGACGCGCCCCACTACAGCAGCAGCAACTATTTTAAATAGCAGCAGCTTCAACGTTAAAAATCGGCAGCAGCAGAGGCAGAAAAAAAAAAAACGCAAACTTCAAAAAAATGCTACGCCTGCATACGACATCATCTCGCCGTCACTCCAACGCCATTGCATCACATATTTTCTCCTCTTTCCGTCGACCCCACATTCACCTGCCGTCATTTCCCCCCCCCCCCCCCCCCCCTCTCCTCCTCCTCTCTCATCACCTCCCATTAAGGGGAGCAGTGGTTTGGTCAGCTGCTGGAATGGAGAGTAGACGCCGTGCCCCTGCCTTCAGATGCCGCTCGACATCATCGCTGCCAGCCCGGAGTGTCCGGGGTGCACCGGAGGGATCCCGCGAGTTTGTGGGCTTTAATTGCCCCAACCACGGTCGACCCTCGCATCGTGCCTTCCCTGGCCATGCTTGGCCCAAGCGCTGCTGCAGGACGACCAGAGGAGAGCAGCAGCATGGAGCTGCTACCCACCCCAAAGGCTTGCCAAGCCATTTCTCCCCTTGGCGGGTTTTGGCGGGTTTGGAGGGGGAGACGAGTTCGCCCGGAGCCGCAACTGCACCAGGAGATGCGGAACATCATCACCAACGCCTCCTCCCATTTTCACCTCATTCGCTCAACTGCACGCTCGCCGGCGCTGTTTCGCGGAAACCGCGGTTTTTGGTGGATTCGGAGGGGAAATCTCAGTCGCCAGGAGCCGAAATTATACCGGGAGATGCGGAACAGCCCACCCTTCATTCCCTATCATTTTCATTTCATGCGGAATTTTTTCCGCAAAATGCAGAGCAAAACAGTGTTTCACAGGCAATTGCACCCACTTAAAAGTCCCTTTTTCCAACGACAAGTCTGACCGACAACTCGCCTTGCTTTCCGGAGGTGCAGGAGTGCTTTTGCAGGATGCCCGTCGAAGTCCCAAGCCCTACTGAAGCTACCGGCTCAAGAAAAAATTAATTCGCCTATAATTTTTAATTAAGTTATAAGCGTTTAGTAATTTGTTTGAGATTAGTGTAGCTGTTGTATGTGGGCTGGGGATTAGCAGAGCCCCAAAAAACGCTCCCCCCTGCATCTTTTGCTTGCTTGGTTGGGTACAAAGGGTAGGGGACCCCCTAGTGTTGGGTCCTTTTCATTGTTCGCACCGATGATGCCCGCGAGGGCGAAACCGGTTTGCGGTTTGCAGTGAGCTTGCCCCTCCCTGGGGTTTCTCCTCTCCTTGTGCCCTGGTCAGCACCTACTCACAGAACCTCTCACGCTCAACGCCTCCTAAAAACGCCACCTCGCACCCAAGTCGGGCGATAATTCTCGCGTGGTGGGCTGTTGCAGCTCTGCTTTATTTTTTAATCTAAACCTAAACCTGCCTGGCGTGAGCATCAACCCGCTGGAAGAAGCTGGAGGCCGGCAGCTGTGGCGTTTCTGGATGGTGAAGAGCTCAAGAATTCATTTTCATGGGACTTACTTTTGCTTTTTTCGATTTATCAAAGCAGCTGCATTCATTTTACTGCAGTCGCGACTGTTTTTTTAACAGGTCGCGACCCTGTAAGGGGGCGCCGGCGGTCAAGGCAGGGGGGGACGGCGCCATCATCACCCTGCTTGGGTGGCGCGACGGGATTCGGCCGCCAGGACGGCCGAATCTTGACCGGGATCTGCGCCGATTCTGGCGCGATCCTGGTCAAGATCGCGCCCTCGAGCCTGGTCAAGATTCTAGCGCGAATCTTGACCAGATTCGAGCGAGCCCCACCTCCTCCTCCTAAGATCCCCTCCCCCCTAAGACGCGCCCCACTACAGCAGCAGCAACTATTTTAAATAGCAGCAGCTTCAACGTTAAAAATCGGCAGCAGCAGAGGCAGAAAAAAAAAAAACGCAAACTTCAAAAAAATGCTACGCCTGCATACGACATCATCTCGCCGTCACTCCAACGCCATTGCATCACATATTTTCTCCTCTTTCCGTCGACCCCACATTCACCTGCCGTCATTTCCCCCCCCCCCCCCCCCCCTCTCCTCCTCCTCTCTCATCACCTCCCATTAAGGGGAGCAGTGGTTTGGTCAGCTGCTGGAATGGAGAGTAGACGCCGTGCCCCTGCCTTCAGATGCCGCTCGACATCATCGCTGCCAGCCCGGAGTGTCCGGGGTGCACCGGAGGGATCCCGCGAGTTTGTGGGCTTTAATTGCCCCAACCACGGTCGACCCTCGCATCGTGCCTTCCCTGGCCATGCTTGGCCCAAGCGCTGCTGCAGGACGACCAGAGGAGAGCAGCAGCATGGAGCTGCTACCCACCCCAAAGGCTTGCCAAGCCATTTCTCCCCTTGGCGGGTTTTGGCGGGTTTGGAGGGGGAGACGAGTTCGCCCGGAGCCGCAACTGCACCAGGAGATGCGGAACATCATCACCAACGCCTCCTCCCATTTTCACCTCATTCGCTCAACTGCACGCTCGCCGGCGCTGTTTCGCGGAAACCGCGGTTTTTGGTGGATTCGGAGGGGAAATCTCAGTCGCCAGGAGCCGAAATTATACCGGGAGATGCGGAACAGCCCACCCTTCATTCCCTATCATTTTCATTTCATGCGGAATTTTTTCCGCAAAATGCAGAGCAAAACAGTGTTTCACAGGCAATTGCACCCACTTAAAAGTCCCTTTTTCCAACGACAAGTCTGACCGACAACTCGCCTTGCTTTCCGGAGGTGCAGGAGTGCTTTTGCAGGATGCCCGTCGAAGTCCCAAGCCCTACTGAAGCTACCGGCTCAAGAAAAAATTAATTCGCCTATAATTTTTAATTAAGTTATAAGCGTTTAGTAATTTGTTTGAGATTAGTGTAGCTGTTGTATGTGGGCTGGGGATTAGCAGAGCCCCAAAAAACGCTCCCCCCTGCATCTTTTGCTTGCTTGGTTGGGTACAAAGGGTAGGGGACCCCCTAGTGTTGGGTCCTTTTCATTGTTCGCACCGATGATGCCCGCGAGGGCGAAACCGGTTTGCGGTTTGCAGTGAGCTTGCCCCTCCCTGGGGTTTCTCCTCTCCTTGTGCCCTGGTCAGCACCTACTCACAGAACCTCTCACGCTCAACGCCTCCTAAAAACGCCACCTCGCACCCAAGTCGGGCGATAATTCTCGCGTGGTGGGCTGTTGCAGCTCTGCTTTATTTTTTAATCTAAACCTAAACCTGCCTGGCGTGAGCATCAACCCGCTGGAAGAAGCTGGAGGCCGGCAGCTGTGGCGTTTCTGGATGGTGAAGAGCTCAAGAATTCATTTTCATGGGACTTACTTTTGCTTTTTTTCGATTTATCAAAGCAGCTGCATTCATTTTACTGCAGTCGCGACTGTTTTTTTAACAGGTCGCGACCCTGTAAGGGGGCGCCGGCGGTCAAGGCAGGGGGGGACGGCGCCATCATCACCCTGCTTGGGTGGCGCGACGGGATTCGGCCGCCAGGACGGCCGAATCTTGACCGGGATCTGCGCCGATTCTGGCGCGATCCTGGTCAAGATCGCGCCCTCGAGCCTGGTCAAGATTCTAGCGCGAATCTTGACCAGATTCGAGCGAGCCCCACCTCCTCCTCCTAAGATCCCCTCCCCCCTAAGACGCGCCCCACTACAGCAGCAGCAACTATTTTAAATAGCAGCAGCTTCAACGTTAAAAATCGGCAGCAGCAGAGGCAGAAAAAAAAAAACGCAAACTTCAAAAAAATGCTACGCCTGCATACGACATCATCTCGCCGTCACTCCAACGCCATTGCATCACATATTTTCTCCTCTTTCCGTCGACCCCACATTCACCTGCCGTCATTTCCCCCCCCCCCCCCCCCCCCCCTCTCCTCCTCCTCTCTCATCACCTCCCATTAAGGGGAGCAGTGGTTTGGTCAGCTGCTGGAATGGAGAGTAGACGCCGTGCCCCTGCCTTCAGATGCCGCTCGACATCATCGCTGCCAGCCCGGAGTGTCCGGGGTGCACCGGAGGGATCCCGCGAGTTTGTGGGCTTTAATTGCCCCAACCACGGTCGACCCTCGCATCGTGCCTTCCCTGGCCATGCTTGGCCCAAGCGCTGCTGCAGGACGACCAGAGGAGAGCAGCAGCATGGAGCTGCTACCCACCCCAAAGGCTTGCCAAGCCATTTCTCCCCTTGGCGGGTTTTGGCGGGTTTGGAGGGGGAGACGAGTTCGCCCGGAGCCGCAACTGCACCAGGAGATGCGGAACATCATCACCAACGCCTCCTCCCATTTTCACCTCATTCGCTCAACTGCACGCTCGCCGGCGCTGTTTCGCGGAAACCGCGGTTTTTGGTGGATTCGGAGGGGAAATCTCAGTCGCCAGGAGCCGAAATTATACCGGGAGATGCGGAACAGCCCACCCTTCATTCCCTATCATTTTCATTTCATGCGGAATTTTTTCCGCAAAATGCAGAGCAAAACAGTGTTTCACAGGCAATTGCACCCACTTAAAAGTCCCTTTTTCCAACGACAAGTCTGACCGACAACTCGCCTTGCTTTCCGGAGGTGCAGGAGTGCTTTTGCAGGATGCCCGTCGAAGTCCCAAGCCCTACTGAAGCTACCGGCTCAAGAAAAAATTAATTCGCCTATAATTTTTAATTAAGTTATAAGCGTTTAGTAATTTGTTTGAGATTAGTGTAGCTGTTGTATGTGGGCTGGGGATTAGCAGAGCCCCAAAAAAACGCTCCCCCCTGCATCTTTTGCTTGCTTGGTTGGGTACAAAGGGTAGGGGACCCCCTAGTGTTGGGTCCTTTTCATTGTTCGCACCGATGATGCCCGCGAGGGCGAAACCGGTTTGCGGTTTGCAGTGAGCTTGCCCCTCCCTGGGGTTTCTCCTCTCCTTGTGCCCTGGTCAGCACCTACTCACAGAACCTCTCACGCTCAACGCCTCCTAAAAACGCCACCTCGCACCCAAGTCGGGCGATAATTCTCGCGTGGTGGGCTGTTGCAGCTCTGCTTTATTTTTTAATCTAAACCTAAACCTGCCTGGCGTGAGCATCAACCCGCTGGAAGAAGCTGGAGGCCGGCAGCTGTGGCGTTTCTGGATGGTGAAGAGCTCAAGAATTCATTTTCATGGGACTTACTTTTGCTTTTTTCGATTTATCAAAGCAGCTGCATTCATTTTACTGCAGTCGCGACTGTTTTTTTAACAGGTCGCGACCCTGTAAGGGGGCGCCGGCGGTCAAGGCAGGGGGGGACGGCGCCATCATCACCCTGCTTGGGTGGCGCGACGGGATTCGGCCGCCAGGACGGCCGAATCTTGACCGGGATCTGCGCCGATTCTGGCGCGATCCTGGTCAAGATCGCGCCCTCGAGCCTGGTCAAGATTCTAGCGCGAATCTTGACCAGATTCGAGCGAGCCCCACCTCCTCCTCCTAAGATCCCCTCCCCCCTAAGACGCGCCCCACTACAGCAGCAGCAACTATTTTAAATAGCAGCAGCTTCAACGTTAAAAATCGGCAGCAGCAGAGGCAGAAAAAAAAAAAACGCAAACTTCAAAAAAATGCTACGCCTGCATACGACATCATCTCGCCGTCACTCCAACGCCATTGCATCACATATTTTCTCCTCTTTCCGTCGACCCCACATTCACCTGCCGTCATTTCCCCCCCCCCCCCCCCCCCTCTCCTCCTCCTCTCTCATCACCTCCCATTAAGGGGAGCAGTGGTTTGGTCAGCTGCTGGAATGGAGAGTAGACGCCGTGCCCCTGCCTTCAGATGCCGCTCGACATCATCGCTGCCAGCCCGGAGTGTCCGGGGTGCACCGGAGGGATCCCGCGAGTTTGTGGGCTTTAATTGCCCCAACCACGGTCGACCCTCGCATCGTGCCTTCCCTGGCCATGCTTGGCCCAAGCGCTGCTGCAGGACGACCAGAGGAGAGCAGCAGCATGGAGCTGCTACCCACCCCAAAGGCTTGCCAAGCCATTTCTCCCCTTGGCGGGTTTTGGCGGGTTTGGAGGGGGAGACGAGTTCGCCCGGAGCCGCAACTGCACCAGGAGATGCGGAACATCATCACCAACGCCTCCTCCCATTTTCACCTCATTCGCTCAACTGCACGCTCGCCGGCGCTGTTTCGCGGAAACCGCGGTTTTTGGTGGATTCGGAGGGGAAATCTCAGTCGCCAGGAGCCGAAATTATACCGGGAGATGCGGAACAGCCCACCCTTCATTCCCTATCATTTTCATTTCATGCGGAATTTTTTCCGCAAAATGCAGAGCAAAACAGTGTTTCACAGGCAATTGCACCCACTTAAAAGTCCCTTTTTCCAACGACAAGTCTGACCGACAACTCGCCTTGCTTTCCGGAGGTGCAGGAGTGCTTTTGCAGGATGCCCGTCGAAGTCCCAAGCCCTACTGAAGCTACCGGCTCAAGAAAAAATTAATTCGCCTATAATTTTTAATTAAGTTATAAGCGTTTAGTAATTTGTTTGAGATTAGTGTAGCTGTTGTATGTGGGCTGGGGATTAGCAGAGCCCCAAAAAACGCTCCCCCCTGCATCTTTTGCTTGCTTGGTTGGGTACAAAGGGTAGGGGACCCCCTAGTGTTGGGTCCTTTTCATTGTTCGCACCGATGATGCCCGCGAGGGCGAAACCGGTTTGCGGTTTGCAGTGAGCTTGCCCCTCCCTGGGGTTTCTCCTCTCCTTGTGCCCTGGTCAGCACCTACTCACAGAACCTCTCACGCTCAACGCCTCCTAAAAACGCCACCTCGCACCCAAGTCGGGCGATAATTCTCGCGTGGTGGGCTGTTGCAGCTCTGCTTTATTTTTTAATCTAAACCTAAACCTGCCTGGCGTGAGCATCAACCCGCTGGAAGAAGCTGGAGGCCGGCAGCTGTGGCGTTTCTGGATGGTGAAGAGCTCAAGAATTCATTTTCATGGGACTTACTTTTGCTTTTTTCGATTTATCAAAGCAGCTGCATTCATTTTACTGCAGTCGCGACTGTTTTTTTAACAGGTCGCGACCCTGTAAGGGGGCGCCGGCGGTCAAGGCAGGGGGGGACGGCGCCATCATCACCCTGCTTGGGTGGCGCGACGGGATTCGGCCGCCAGGACGGCCGAATCTTGACCGGGATCTGCGCCGATTCTGGCGCGATCCTGGTCAAGATCGCGCCCTCGAGCCTGGTCAAGATTCTAGCGCGAATCTTGACCAGATTCGAGCGAGCCCCACCTCCTCCTCCTAAGATCCCCTCCCCCCTAAGACGCGCCCCACTACAGCAGCAGCAACTATTTTAAATAGCAGCAGCTTCAACGTTAAAAATCGGCAGCAGCAGAGGCAGAAAAAAAAAAAACGCAAACTTCAAAAAAATGCTACGCCTGCATACGACATCATCTCGCCGTCACTCCAACGCCATTGCATCACATATTTTCTCCTCTTTCCGTCGACCCCACATTCACCTGCCGTCATTTCCCCCCCCCCCCCCCCCCCCTCTCCTCCTCCTCTCTCATCACCTCCCATTAAGGGGAGCAGTGGTTTGGTCAGCTGCTGGAATGGAGAGTAGACGCCGTGCCCCTGCCTTCAGATGCCGCTCGACATCATCGCTGCCAGCCCGGAGTGTCCGGGGTGCACCGGAGGGATCCCGCGAGTTTGTGGGCTTTAATTGCCCCAACCACGGTCGACCCTCGCATCGTGCCTTCCCTGGCCATGCTTGGCCCAAGCGCTGCTGCAGGACGACCAGAGGAGAGCAGCAGCATGGAGCTGCTACCCACCCCAAAGGCTTGCCAAGCCATTTCTCCCCTTGGCGGGTTTTGGCGGGTTTGGAGGGGGAGACGAGTTCGCCCGGAGCCGCAACTGCACCAGGAGATGCGGAACATCATCACCAACGCCTCCTCCCATTTTCACCTCATTCGCTCAACTGCACGCTCGCCGGCGCTGTTTCGCGGAAACCGCGGTTTTTGGTGGATTCGGAGGGGAAATCTCAGTCGCCAGGAGCCGAAATTATACCGGGAGATGCGGAACAGCCCACCCTTCATTCCCTATCATTTTCATTTCATGCGGAATTTTTTCCGCAAAATGCAGAGCAAAACAGTGTTTCACAGGCAATTGCACCCACTTAAAAGTCCCTTTTTCCAACGACAAGTCTGACCGACAACTCGCCTTGCTTTCCGGAGGTGCAGGAGTGCTTTTGCAGGATGCCCGTCGAAGTCCCAAGCCCTACTGAAGCTACCGGCTCAAGAAAAAATTAATTCGCCTATAATTTTTAATTAAGTTATAAGCGTTTAGTAATTTGTTTGAGATTAGTGTAGCTGTTGTATGTGGGCTGGGGATTAGCAGAGCCCCAAAAAACGCTCCCCCCTGCATCTTTTGCTTGCTTGGTTGGGTACAAAGGGTAGGGGACCCCCTAGTGTTGGGTCCTTTTCATTGTTCGCACCGATGATGCCCGCGAGGGCGAAACCGGTTTGCGGTTTGCAGTGAGCTTGCCCCTCCCTGGGGTTTCTCCTCTCCTTGTGCCCTGGTCAGCACCTACTCACAGAACCTCTCACGCTCAACGCCTCCTAAAAACGCCACCTCGCACCCAAGTCGGGCGATAATTCTCGCGTGGTGGGCTGTTGCAGCTCTGCTTTATTTTTTAATCTAAACCTAAACCTGCCTGGCGTGAGCATCAACCCGCTGGAAGAAGCTGGAGGCCGGCAGCTGTGGCGTTTCTGGATGGTGAAGAGCTCAAGAATTCATTTTCATGGGACTTACTTTTGCTTTTTTCGATTTATCAAAGCAGCTGCATTCATTTTACTGCAGTCGCGACTGTTTTTTTAACAGGTCGCGACCCTGTAAGGGGGCGCCGGCGGTCAAGGCAGGGGGGGGACGGCGCCATCATCACCCTGCTTGGGTGGCGCGACGGGATTCGGCCGCCAGGACGGCCGAATCTTGACCGGGATCTGCGCCGATTCTGGCGCGATCCTGGTCAAGATCGCGCCCTCGAGCCTGGTCAAGATTCTAGCGCGAATCTTGACCAGATTCGAGCGAGCCCCACCTCCTCCTCCTAAGATCCCCTCCCCCCTAAGACGCGCCCCACTACAGCAGCAGCAACTATTTTAAATAGCAGCAGCTTCAACGTTAAAAATCGGCAGCAGCAGAGGCAGAAAAAAAAACGCAAACTTCAAAAAAATGCTACGCCTGCATACGACATCATCTCGCCGTCACTCCAACGCCATTGCATCACATATTTTCTCCTCTTTCCGTCGACCCCACATTCACCTGCCGTCATTTCCCCCCCCCCCCCCCCCCCCTCTCCTCCTCCTCTCTCATCACCTCCCATTAAGGGGAGCAGTGGTTTGGTCAGCTGCTGGAATGGAGAGTAGACGCCGTGCCCCTGCCTTCAGATGCCGCTCGACATCATCGCTGCCAGCCCGGAGTGTCCGGGGTGCACCGGAGGGATCCCGCGAGTTTGTGGGCTTTAATTGCCCCAACCACGGTCGACCCTCGCATCGTGCCTTCCCTGGCCATGCTTGGCCCAAGCGCTGCTGCAGGACGACCAGAGGAGAGCAGCAGCATGGAGCTGCTACCCACCCCAAAGGCTTGCCAAGCCATTTCTCCCCTTGGCGGGTTTTGGCGGGTTTGGAGGGGGAGACGAGTTCGCCCGGAGCCGCAACTGCACCAGGAGATGCGGAACATCATCACCAACGCCTCCTCCCATTTTCACCTCATTCGCTCAACTGCACGCTCGCCGGCGCTGTTTCGCGGAAACCGCGGTTTTTGGTGGATTCGGAGGGGAAATCTCAGTCGCCAGGAGCCGAAATTATACCGGGAGATGCGGAACAGCCCACCCTTCATTCCCTATCATTTTCATTTCATGCGGAATTTTTTCCGCAAAATGCAGAGCAAAACAGTGTTTCACAGGCAATTGCACCCACTTAAAAGTCCCTTTTTCCAACGACAAGTCTGACCGACAACTCGCCTTGCTTTCCGGAGGTGCAGGAGTGCTTTTGCAGGATGCCCGTCGAAGTCCCAAGCCCTACTGAAGCTACCGGCTCAAGAAAAAATTAATTCGCCTATAATTTTTAATTAAGTTATAAGCGTTTAGTAATTTGTTTGAGATTAGTGTAGCTGTTGTATGTGGGCTGGGGATTAGCAGAGCCCCAAAAAACGCTCCCCCCTGCATCTTTTGCTTGCTTGGTTGGGTACAAAGGGTAGGGGACCCCCTAGTGTTGGGTCCTTTTCATTGTTCGCACCGATGATGCCCGCGAGGGCGAAACCGGTTTGCGGTTTGCAGTGAGCTTGCCCCTCCCTGGGGTTTCTCCTCTCCTTGTGCCCTGGTCAGCACCTACTCACAGAACCTCTCACGCTCAACGCCTCCTAAAAACGCCACCTCGCACCCAAGTCGGGCGATAATTCTCGCGTGGTGGGCTGTTGCAGCTCTGCTTTATTTTTTAATCTAAACCTAAACCTGCCTGGCGTGAGCATCAACCCGCTGGAAGAAGCTGGAGGCCGGCAGCTGTGGCGTTTCTGGATGGTGAAGAGCTCAAGAATTCATTTTCATGGGACTTACTTTTGCTTTTTTCGATTTATCAAAGCAGCTGCATTCATTTTACTGCAGTCGCGACTGTTTTTTTTAACAGGTCGCGACCCTGTAAGGGGGCGCCGGCGGTCAAGGCAGGGGGGGACGGCGCCATCATCACCCTGCTTGGGTGGCGCGACGGGATTCGGCCGCCAGGACGGCCGAATCTTGACCGGGATCTGCGCCGATTCTGGCGCGATCCTGGTCAAGATCGCGCCCTCGAGCCTGGTCAAGATTCTAGCGCGAATCTTGACCAGATTCGAGCGAGCCCCACCTCCTCCTCCTAAGATCCCCTCCCCCCTAAGACGCGCCCCACTACAGCAGCAGCAACTATTTTAAATAGCAGCAGCTTCAACGTTAAAAATCGGCAGCAGCAGAGGCAGAAAAAAAAAACGCAAACTTCAAAAAAATGCTACGCCTGCATACGACATCATCTCGCCGTCACTCCAACGCCATTGCATCACATATTTTCTCCTCTTTCCGTCGACCCCACATTCACCTGCCGTCATTTCCCCCCCCCCCCCCCCCCCCTCTCCTCCTCCTCTCTCATCACCTCCCATTAAGGGGAGCAGTGGTTTGGTCAGCTGCTGGAATGGAGAGTAGACGCCGTGCCCCTGCCTTCAGATGCCGCTCGACATCATCGCTGCCAGCCCGGAGTGTCCGGGGTGCACCGGAGGGATCCCGCGAGTTTGTGGGCTTTAATTGCCCCAACCACGGTCGACCCTCGCATCGTGCCTTCCCTGGCCATGCTTGGCCCAAGCGCTGCTGCAGGACGACCAGAGGAGAGCAGCAGCATGGAGCTGCTACCCACCCCAAAGGCTTGCCAAGCCATTTCTCCCCTTGGCGGGTTTTGGCGGGTTTGGAGGGGGAGACGAGTTCGCCCGGAGCCGCAACTGCACCAGGAGATGCGGAACATCATCACCAACGCCTCCTCCCATTTTCACCTCATTCGCTCAACTGCACGCTCGCCGGCGCTGTTTCGCGGAAACCGCGGTTTTTGGTGGATTCGGAGGGGAAATCTCAGTCGCCAGGAGCCGAAATTATACCGGGAGATGCGGAACAGCCCACCCTTCATTCCCTATCATTTTCATTTCATGCGGAATTTTTTCCGCAAAATGCAGAGCAAAACAGTGTTTCACAGGCAATTGCACCCACTTAAAAGTCCCTTTTTCCAACGACAAGTCTGACCGACAACTCGCCTTGCTTTCCGGAGGTGCAGGAGTGCTTTTGCAGGATGCCCGTCGAAGTCCCAAGCCCTACTGAAGCTACCGGCTCAAGAAAAAATTAATTCGCCTATAATTTTTAATTAAGTTATAAGCGTTTAGTAATTTGTTTGAGATTAGTGTAGCTGTTGTATGTGGGCTGGGGATTAGCAGAGCCCCAAAAAACGCTCCCCCCTGCATCTTTTGCTTGCTTGGTTGGGTACAAAGGGTAGGGGACCCCCTAGTGTTGGGTCCTTTTCATTGTTCGCACCGATGATGCCCGCGAGGGCGAAACCGGTTTGCGGTTTGCAGTGAGCTTGCCCCTCCCTGGGGTTTCTCCTCTCCTTGTGCCCTGGTCAGCACCTACTCACAGAACCTCTCACGCTCAACGCCTCCTAAAAACGCCACCTCGCACCCAAGTCGGGCGATAATTCTCGCGTGGTGGGCTGTTGCAGCTCTGCTTTATTTTTTAATCTAAACCTAAACCTGCCTGGCGTGAGCATCAACCCGCTGGAAGAAGCTGGAGGCCGGCAGCTGTGGCGTTTCTGGATGGTGAAGAGCTCAAGAATTCATTTTCATGGGACTTACTTTTGCTTTTTTCGATTTATCAAAGCAGCTGCATTCATTTTACTGCAGTCGCGACTGTTTTTTTAACAGGTCGCGACCCTGTAAGGGGGCGCCGGCGGTCAAGGCAGGGGGGGACGGCGCCATCATCACCCTGCTTGGGTGGCGCGACGGGATTCGGCCGCCAGGACGGCCGAATCTTGACCGGGATCTGCGCCGATTCTGGCGCGATCCTGGTCAAGATCGCGCCCTCGAGCCTGGTCAAGATTCTAGCGCGAATCTTGACCAGATTCGAGCGAGCCCCACCTCCTCCTCCTAAGATCCCCTCCCCCCTAAGACGCGCCCCACTACAGCAGCAGCAACTATTTTAAATAGCAGCAGCTTCAACGTTAAAAATCGGCAGCAGCAGAGGCAGAAAAAAAAAAACGCAAACTTCAAAAAAATGCTACGCCTGCATACGACATCATCTCGCCGTCACTCCAACGCCATTGCATCACATATTTTCTCCTCTTTCCGTCGACCCCACATTCACCTGCCGTCATTTCCCCCCCCCCCCCCCCCCCCTCTCCTCCTCCTCTCTCATCACCTCCCATTAAGGGGAGCAGTGGTTTGGTCAGCTGCTGGAATGGAGAGTAGACGCCGTGCCCCTGCCTTCAGATGCCGCTCGACATCATCGCTGCCAGCCCGGAGTGTCCGGGGTGCACCGGAGGGATCCCGCGAGTTTGTGGGCTTTAATTGCCCCAACCACGGTCGACCCTCGCATCGTGCCTTCCCTGGCCATGCTTGGCCCAAGCGCTGCTGCAGGACGACCAGAGGAGAGCAGCAGCATGGAGCTGCTACCCACCCCAAAGGCTTGCCAAGCCATTTCTCCCCTTGGCGGGTTTTGGCGGGTTTGGAGGGGGAGACGAGTTCGCCCGGAGCCGCAACTGCACCAGGAGATGCGGAACATCATCACCAACGCCTCCTCCCATTTTCACCTCATTCGCTCAACTGCACGCTCGCCGGCGCTGTTTCGCGGAAACCGCGGTTTTTGGTGGATTCGGAGGGGAAATCTCAGTCGCCAGGAGCCGAAATTATACCGGGAGATGCGGAACAGCCCACCCTTCATTCCCTATCATTTTCATTTCATGCGGAATTTTTTCCGCAAAATGCAGAGCAAAACAGTGTTTCACAGGCAATTGCACCCACTTAAAAGTCCCTTTTTCCAACGACAAGTCTGACCGACAACTCGCCTTGCTTTCCGGAGGTGCAGGAGTGCTTTTGCAGGATGCCCGTCGAAGTCCCAAGCCCTACTGAAGCTACCGGCTCAAGAAAAAATTAATTCGCCTATAATTTTTAATTAAGTTATAAGCGTTTAGTAATTTGTTTGAGATTAGTGTAGCTGTTGTATGTGGGCTGGGGATTAGCAGAGCCCCAAAAAACGCTCCCCCCTGCATCTTTTGCTTGCTTGGTTGGGTACAAAGGGTAGGGGACCCCCTAGTGTTGGGTCCTTTTCATTGTTCGCACCGATGATGCCCGCGAGGGCGAAACCGGTTTGCGGTTTGCAGTGAGCTTGCCCCTCCCTGGGGTTTCTCCTCTCCTTGTGCCCTGGTCAGCACCTACTCACAGAACCTCTCACGCTCAACGCCTCCTAAAAACGCCACCTCGCACCCAAGTCGGGCGATAATTCTCGCGTGGTGGGCTGTTGCAGCTCTGCTTTATTTTTTAATCTAAACCTAAACCTGCCTGGCGTGAGCATCAACCCGCTGGAAGAAGCTGGAGGCCGGCAGCTGTGGCGTTTCTGGATGGTGAAGAGCTCAAGAATTCATTTTCATGGGACTTACTTTTGCTTTTTTCGATTTATCAAAGCAGCTGCATTCATTTTACTGCAGTCGCGACTGTTTTTTTTAACAGGTCGCGACCCTGTAAGGGGGCGCCGGCGGTCAAGGCAGGGGGGGACGGCGCCATCATCACCCTGCTTGGGTGGCGCGACGGGATTCGGCCGCCAGGACGGCCGAATCTTGACCGGGATCTGCGCCGATTCTGGCGCGATCCTGGTCAAGATCGCGCCCTCGAGCCTGGTCAAGATTCTAGCGCGAATCTTGACCAGATTCGAGCGAGCCCCACCTCCTCCTCCTAAGATCCCCTCCCCCCTAAGACGCGCCCCACTACAGCAGCAGCAACTATTTTAAATAGCAGCAGCTTCAACGTTAAAAATCGGCAGCAGCAGAGGCAGAAAAAAAAAAAACGCAAACTTCAAAAAAATGCTACGCCTGCATACGACATCATCTCGCCGTCACTCCAACGCCATTGCATCACATATTTTCTCCTCTTTCCGTCGACCCCACATTCACCTGCCGTCATTTCCCCCCCCCCCCCCCCCCCCCTCTCCTCCTCCTCTCTCATCACCTCCCATTAAGGGGAGCAGTGGTTTGGTCAGCTGCTGGAATGGAGAGTAGACGCCGTGCCCCTGCCTTCAGATGCCGCTCGACATCATCGCTGCCAGCCCGGAGTGTCCGGGGTGCACCGGAGGGATCCCGCGAGTTTGTGGGCTTTAATTGCCCCAACCACGGTCGACCCTCGCATCGTGCCTTCCCTGGCCATGCTTGGCCCAAGCGCTGCTGCAGGACGACCAGAGGAGAGCAGCAGCATGGAGCTGCTACCCACCCCAAAGGCTTGCCAAGCCATTTCTCCCCTTGGCGGGTTTTGGCGGGTTTGGAGGGGGAGACGAGTTCGCCCGGAGCCGCAACTGCACCAGGAGATGCGGAACATCATCACCAACGCCTCCTCCCATTTTCACCTCATTCGCTCAACTGCACGCTCGCCGGCGCTGTTTCGCGGAAACCGCGGTTTTTGGTGGATTCGGAGGGGAAATCTCAGTCGCCAGGAGCCGAAATTATACCGGGAGATGCGGAACAGCCCACCCTTCATTCCCTATCATTTTCATTTCATGCGGAATTTTTTCCGCAAAATGCAGAGCAAAACAGTGTTTCACAGGCAATTGCACCCACTTAAAAGTCCCTTTTTCCAACGACAAGTCTGACCGACAACTCGCCTTGCTTTCCGGAGGTGCAGGAGTGCTTTTGCAGGATGCCCGTCGAAGTCCCAAGCCCTACTGAAGCTACCGGCTCAAGAAAAAATTAATTCGCCTATAATTTTTAATTAAGTTATAAGCGTTTAGTAATTTGTTTGAGATTAGTGTAGCTGTTGTATGTGGGCTGGGGATTAGCAGAGCCCCAAAAAAACGCTCCCCCCTGCATCTTTTGCTTGCTTGGTTGGGTACAAAGGGTAGGGGACCCCCTAGTGTTGGGTCCTTTTCATTGTTCGCACCGATGATGCCCGCGAGGGCGAAACCGGTTTGCGGTTTGCAGTGAGCTTGCCCCTCCCTGGGGTTTCTCCTCTCCTTGTGCCCTGGTCAGCACCTACTCACAGAACCTCTCACGCTCAACGCCTCCTAAAAACGCCACCTCGCACCCAAGTCGGGCGATAATTCTCGCGTGGTGGGCTGTTGCAGCTCTGCTTTATTTTTTAATCTAAACCTAAACCTGCCTGGCGTGAGCATCAACCCGCTGGAAGAAGCTGGAGGCCGGCAGCTGTGGCGTTTCTGGATGGTGAAGAGCTCAAGAATTCATTTTCATGGGACTTACTTTTGCTTTTTTCGATTTATCAAAGCAGCTGCATTCATTTTACTGCAGTCGCGACTGTTTTTTTTAACAGGTCGCGACCCTGTAAGGGGGCGCCGGCGGTCAAGGCAGGGGGGGACGGCGCCATCATCACCCTGCTTGGGTGGCGCGACGGGATTCGGCCGCCAGGACGGCCGAATCTTGACCGGGATCTGCGCCGATTCTGGCGCGATCCTGGTCAAGATCGCGCCCTCGAGCCTGGTCAAGATTCTAGCGCGAATCTTGACCAGATTCGAGCGAGCCCCACCTCCTCCTCCTAAGATCCCCTCCCCCCTAAGACGCGCCCCACTACAGCAGCAGCAACTATTTTAAATAGCAGCAGCTTCAACGTTAAAAATCGGCAGCAGCAGAGGCAGAAAAAAAAACGCAAACTTCAAAAAAATGCTACGCCTGCATACGACATCATCTCGCCGTCACTCCAACGCCATTGCATCACATATTTTCTCCTCTTTCCGTCGACCCCACATTCACCTGCCGTCATTTCCCCCCCCCCCCCCCCCCCCCTCTCCTCCTCCTCTCTCATCACCTCCCATTAAGGGGAGCAGTGGTTTGGTCAGCTGCTGGAATGGAGAGTAGACGCCGTGCCCCTGCCTTCAGATGCCGCTCGACATCATCGCTGCCAGCCCGGAGTGTCCGGGGTGCACCGGAGGGATCCCGCGAGTTTGTGGGCTTTAATTGCCCCAACCACGGTCGACCCTCGCATCGTGCCTTCCCTGGCCATGCTTGGCCCAAGCGCTGCTGCAGGACGACCAGAGGAGAGCAGCAGCATGGAGCTGCTACCCACCCCAAAGGCTTGCCAAGCCATTTCTCCCCTTGGCGGGTTTTGGCGGGTTTGGAGGGGGAGACGAGTTCGCCCGGAGCCGCAACTGCACCAGGAGATGCGGAACATCATCACCAACGCCTCCTCCCATTTTCACCTCATTCGCTCAACTGCACGCTCGCCGGCGCTGTTTCGCGGAAACCGCGGTTTTTGGTGGATTCGGAGGGGAAATCTCAGTCGCCAGGAGCCGAAATTATACCGGGAGATGCGGAACAGCCCACCCTTCATTCCCTATCATTTTCATTTCATGCGGAATTTTTTCCGCAAAATGCAGAGCAAAACAGTGTTTCACAGGCAATTGCACCCACTTAAAAGTCCCTTTTTCCAACGACAAGTCTGACCGACAACTCGCCTTGCTTTCCGGAGGTGCAGGAGTGCTTTTGCAGGATGCCCGTCGAAGTCCCAAGCCCTACTGAAGCTACCGGCTCAAGAAAAAATTAATTCGCCTATAATTTTTAATTAAGTTATAAGCGTTTAGTAATTTGTTTGAGATTAGTGTAGCTGTTGTATGTGGGCTGGGGATTAGCAGAGCCCCAAAAAACGCTCCCCCCTGCATCTTTTGCTTGCTTGGTTGGGTACAAAGGGTAGGGGACCCCCTAGTGTTGGGTCCTTTTCATTGTTCGCACCGATGATGCCCGCGAGGGCGAAACCGGTTTGCGGTTTGCAGTGAGCTTGCCCCTCCCTGGGGTTTCTCCTCTCCTTGTGCCCTGGTCAGCACCTACTCACAGAACCTCTCACGCTCAACGCCTCCTAAAAACGCCACCTCGCACCCAAGTCGGGCGATAATTCTCGCGTGGTGGGCTGTTGCAGCTCTGCTTTATTTTTTAATCTAAACCTAAACCTGCCTGGCGTGAGCATCAACCCGCTGGAAGAAGCTGGAGGCCGGCAGCTGTGGCGTTTCTGGATGGTGAAGAGCTCAAGAATTCATTTTCATGGGACTTACTTTTGCTTTTTTCGATTTATCAAAGCAGCTGCATTCATTTTACTGCAGTCGCGACTGTTTTTTTTAACAGGTCGCGACCCTGTAAGGGGGCGCCGGCGGTCAAGGCAGGGGGGGACGGCGCCATCATCACCCTGCTTGGGTGGCGCGACGGGATTCGGCCGCCAGGACGGCCGAATCTTGACCGGGATCTGCGCCGATTCTGGCGCGATCCTGGTCAAGATCGCGCCCTCGAGCCTGGTCAAGATTCTAGCGCGAATCTTGACCAGATTCGAGCGAGCCCCACCTCCTCCTCCTAAGATCCCCTCCCCCCTAAGACGCGCCCCACTACAGCAGCAGCAACTATTTTAAATAGCAGCAGCTTCAACGTTAAAAATCGGCAGCAGCAGAGGCAGAAAAAAAAAAAACGCAAACTTCAAAAAAATGCTACGCCTGCATACGACATCATCTCGCCGTCACTCCAACGCCATTGCATCACATATTTTCTCCTCTTTCCGTCGACCCCACATTCACCTGCCGTCATTTCCCCCCCCCCCCCCCCCCCCCTCTCCTCCTCCTCTCTCATCACCTCCCATTAAGGGGAGCAGTGGTTTGGTCAGCTGCTGGAATGGAGAGTAGACGCCGTGCCCCTGCCTTCAGATGCCGCTCGACATCATCGCTGCCAGCCCGGAGTGTCCGGGGTGCACCGGAGGGATCCCGCGAGTTTGTGGGCTTTAATTGCCCCAACCACGGTCGACCCTCGCATCGTGCCTTCCCTGGCCATGCTTGGCCCAAGCGCTGCTGCAGGACGACCAGAGGAGAGCAGCAGCATGGAGCTGCTACCCACCCCAAAGGCTTGCCAAGCCATTTCTCCCCTTGGCGGGTTTTGGCGGGTTTGGAGGGGGAGACGAGTTCGCCCGGAGCCGCAACTGCACCAGGAGATGCGGAACATCATCACCAACGCCTCCTCCCATTTTCACCTCATTCGCTCAACTGCACGCTCGCCGGCGCTGTTTCGCGGAAACCGCGGTTTTTGGTGGATTCGGAGGGGAAATCTCAGTCGCCAGGAGCCGAAATTATACCGGGAGATGCGGAACAGCCCACCCTTCATTCCCTATCATTTTCATTTCATGCGGAATTTTTTCCGCAAAATGCAGAGCAAAACAGTGTTTCACAGGCAATTGCACCCACTTAAAAGTCCCTTTTTCCAACGACAAGTCTGACCGACAACTCGCCTTGCTTTCCGGAGGTGCAGGAGTGCTTTTGCAGGATGCCCGTCGAAGTCCCAAGCCCTACTGAAGCTACCGGCTCAAGAAAAAATTAATTCGCCTATAATTTTTAATTAAGTTATAAGCGTTTAGTAATTTGTTTGAGATTAGTGTAGCTGTTGTATGTGGGCTGGGGATTAGCAGAGCCCCAAAAAACGCTCCCCCCTGCATCTTTTGCTTGCTTGGTTGGGTACAAAGGGTAGGGGACCCCCTAGTGTTGGGTCCTTTTCATTGTTCGCACCGATGATGCCCGCGAGGGCGAAACCGGTTTGCGGTTTGCAGTGAGCTTGCCCCTCCCTGGGGTTTCTCCTCTCCTTGTGCCCTGGTCAGCACCTACTCACAGAACCTCTCACGCTCAACGCCTCCTAAAAACGCCACCTCGCACCCAAGTCGGGCGATAATTCTCGCGTGGTGGGCTGTTGCAGCTCTGCTTTATTTTTTAATCTAAACCTAAACCTGCCTGGCGTGAGCATCAACCCGCTGGAAGAAGCTGGAGGCCGGCAGCTGTGGCGTTTCTGGATGGTGAAGAGCTCAAGAATTCATTTTCATGGGACTTACTTTTGCTTTTTTCGATTTATCAAAGCAGCTGCATTCATTTTACTGCAGTCGCGACTGTTTTTTTAACAGGTCGCGACCCTGTAAGGGGGCGCCGGCGGTCAAGGCAGGGGGGGACGGCGCCATCATCACCCTGCTTGGGTGGCGCGACGGGATTCGGCCGCCAGGACGGCCGAATCTTGACCGGGATCTGCGCCGATTCTGGCGCGATCCTGGTCAAGATCGCGCCCTCGAGCCTGGTCAAGATTCTAGCGCGAATCTTGACCAGATTCGAGCGAGCCCCACCTCCTCCTCCTAAGATCCCCTCCCCCCTAAGACGCGCCCCACTACAGCAGCAGCAACTATTTTAAATAGCAGCAGCTTCAACGTTAAAAATCGGCAGCAGCAGAGGCAGAAAAAAAAAAACGCAAACTTCAAAAAAATGCTACGCCTGCATACGACATCATCTCGCCGTCACTCCAACGCCATTGCATCACATATTTTCTCCTCTTTCCGTCGACCCCACATTCACCTGCCGTCATTTCCCCCCCCCCCCCCCCCCCCCCTCTCCTCCTCCTCTCTCATCACCTCCCATTAAGGGGAGCAGTGGTTTGGTCAGCTGCTGGAATGGAGAGTAGACGCCGTGCCCCTGCCTTCAGATGCCGCTCGACATCATCGCTGCCAGCCCGGAGTGTCCGGGGTGCACCGGAGGGATCCCGCGAGTTTGTGGGCTTTAATTGCCCCAACCACGGTCGACCCTCGCATCGTGCCTTCCCTGGCCATGCTTGGCCCAAGCGCTGCTGCAGGACGACCAGAGGAGAGCAGCAGCATGGAGCTGCTACCCACCCCAAAGGCTTGCCAAGCCATTTCTCCCCTTGGCGGGTTTTGGCGGGTTTGGAGGGGGAGACGAGTTCGCCCGGAGCCGCAACTGCACCAGGAGATGCGGAACATCATCACCAACGCCTCCTCCCATTTTCACCTCATTCGCTCAACTGCACGCTCGCCGGCGCTGTTTCGCGGAAACCGCGGTTTTTGGTGGATTCGGAGGGGAAATCTCAGTCGCCAGGAGCCGAAATTATACCGGGAGATGCGGAACAGCCCACCCTTCATTCCCTATCATTTTCATTTCATGCGGAATTTTTTCCGCAAAATGCAGAGCAAAACAGTGTTTCACAGGCAATTGCACCCACTTAAAAGTCCCTTTTTCCAACGACAAGTCTGACCGACAACTCGCCTTGCTTTCCGGAGGTGCAGGAGTGCTTTTGCAGGATGCCCGTCGAAGTCCCAAGCCCTACTGAAGCTACCGGCTCAAGAAAAAATTAATTCGCCTATAATTTTTAATTAAGTTATAAGCGTTTAGTAATTTGTTTGAGATTAGTGTAGCTGTTGTATGTGGGCTGGGGATTAGCAGAGCCCCAAAAAACGCTCCCCCCTGCATCTTTTGCTTGCTTGGTTGGGTACAAAGGGTAGGGGACCCCCTAGTGTTGGGTCCTTTTCATTGTTCGCACCGATGATGCCCGCGAGGGCGAAACCGGTTTGCGGTTTGCAGTGAGCTTGCCCCTCCCTGGGGTTTCTCCTCTCCTTGTGCCCTGGTCAGCACCTACTCACAGAACCTCTCACGCTCAACGCCTCCTAAAAACGCCACCTCGCACCCAAGTCGGGCGATAATTCTCGCGTGGTGGGCTGTTGCAGCTCTGCTTTATTTTTTAATCTAAACCTAAACCTGCCTGGCGTGAGCATCAACCCGCTGGAAGAAGCTGGAGGCCGGCAGCTGTGGCGTTTCTGGATGGTGAAGAGCTCAAGAATTCATTTTCATGGGACTTACTTTTGCTTTTTTCGATTTATCAAAGCAGCTGCATTCATTTTACTGCAGTCGCGACTGTTTTTTTAACAGGTCGCGACCCTGTAAGGGGGCGCCGGCGGTCAAGGCAGGGGGGGACGGCGCCATCATCACCCTGCTTGGGTGGCGCGACGGGATTCGGCCGCCAGGACGGCCGAATCTTGACCGGGATCTGCGCCGATTCTGGCGCGATCCTGGTCAAGATCGCGCCCTCGAGCCTGGTCAAGATTCTAGCGCGAATCTTGACCAGATTCGAGCGAGCCCCACCTCCTCCTCCTAAGATCCCCTCCCCCCTAAGACGCGCCCCACTACAGCAGCAGCAACTATTTTAAATAGCAGCAGCTTCAACGTTAAAAATCGGCAGCAGCAGAGGCAGAAAAAAAAACGCAAACTTCAAAAAAATGCTACGCCTGCATACGACATCATCTCGCCGTCACTCCAACGCCATTGCATCACATATTTTCTCCTCTTTCCGTCGACCCCACATTCACCTGCCGTCATTTCCCCCCCCCCCCCCCCCCCCTCTCCTCCTCCTCTCTCATCACCTCCCATTAAGGGGAGCAGTGGTTTGGTCAGCTGCTGGAATGGAGAGTAGACGCCGTGCCCCTGCCTTCAGATGCCGCTCGACATCATCGCTGCCAGCCCGGAGTGTCCGGGGTGCACCGGAGGGATCCCGCGAGTTTGTGGGCTTTAATTGCCCCAACCACGGTCGACCCTCGCATCGTGCCTTCCCTGGCCATGCTTGGCCCAAGCGCTGCTGCAGGACGACCAGAGGAGAGCAGCAGCATGGAGCTGCTACCCACCCCAAAGGCTTGCCAAGCCATTTCTCCCCTTGGCGGGTTTTGGCGGGTTTGGAGGGGGAGACGAGTTCGCCCGGAGCCGCAACTGCACCAGGAGATGCGGAACATCATCACCAACGCCTCCTCCCATTTTCACCTCATTCGCTCAACTGCACGCTCGCCGGCGCTGTTTCGCGGAAACCGCGGTTTTTGGTGGATTCGGAGGGGAAATCTCAGTCGCCAGGAGCCGAAATTATACCGGGAGATGCGGAACAGCCCACCCTTCATTCCCTATCATTTTCATTTCATGCGGAATTTTTTCCGCAAAATGCAGAGCAAAACAGTGTTTCACAGGCAATTGCACCCACTTAAAAGTCCCTTTTTCCAACGACAAGTCTGACCGACAACTCGCCTTGCTTTCCGGAGGTGCAGGAGTGCTTTTGCAGGATGCCCGTCGAAGTCCCAAGCCCTACTGAAGCTACCGGCTCAAGAAAAAATTAATTCGCCTATAATTTTTAATTAAGTTATAAGCGTTTAGTAATTTGTTTGAGATTAGTGTAGCTGTTGTATGTGGGCTGGGGATTAGCAGAGCCCCAAAAAACGCTCCCCCCTGCATCTTTTGCTTGCTTGGTTGGGTACAAAGGGTAGGGGACCCCCTAGTGTTGGGTCCTTTTCATTGTTCGCACCGATGATGCCCGCGAGGGCGAAACCGGTTTGCGGTTTGCAGTGAGCTTGCCCCTCCCTGGGGTTTCTCCTCTCCTTGTGCCCTGGTCAGCACCTACTCACAGAACCTCTCACGCTCAACGCCTCCTAAAAACGCCACCTCGCACCCAAGTCGGGCGATAATTCTCGCGTGGTGGGCTGTTGCAGCTCTGCTTTATTTTTTAATCTAAACCTAAACCTGCCTGGCGTGAGCATCAACCCGCTGGAAGAAGCTGGAGGCCGGCAGCTGTGGCGTTTCTGGATGGTGAAGAGCTCAAGAATTCATTTTCATGGGACTTACTTTTGCTTTTTTCGATTTATCAAAGCAGCTGCATTCATTTTACTGCAGTCGCGACTGTTTTTTTAACAGGTCGCGACCCTGTAAGGGGGCGCCGGCGGTCAAGGCAGGGGGGGACGGCGCCATCATCACCCTGCTTGGGTGGCGCGACGGGATTCGGCCGCCAGGACGGCCGAATCTTGACCGGGATCTGCGCCGATTCTGGCGCGATCCTGGTCAAGATCGCGCCCTCGAGCCTGGTCAAGATTCTAGCGCGAATCTTGACCAGATTCGAGCGAGCCCCACCTCCTCCTCCTAAGATCCCCTCCCCCCTAAGACGCGCCCCACTACAGCAGCAGCAACTATTTTAAATAGCAGCAGCTTCAACGTTAAAAATCGGCAGCAGCAGAGGCAGAAAAAAAAACGCAAACTTCAAAAAAATGCTACGCCTGCATACGACATCATCTCGCCGTCACTCCAACGCCATTGCATCACATATTTTCTCCTCTTTCCGTCGACCCCACATTCACCTGCCGTCATTTCCCCCCCCCCCCCCCCCCCCCTCTCCTCCTCCTCTCTCATCACCTCCCATTAAGGGGAGCAGTGGTTTGGTCAGCTGCTGGAATGGAGAGTAGACGCCGTGCCCCTGCCTTCAGATGCCGCTCGACATCATCGCTGCCAGCCCGGAGTGTCCGGGGTGCACCGGAGGGATCCCGCGAGTTTGTGGGCTTTAATTGCCCCAACCACGGTCGACCCTCGCATCGTGCCTTCCCTGGCCATGCTTGGCCCAAGCGCTGCTGCAGGACGACCAGAGGAGAGCAGCAGCATGGAGCTGCTACCCACCCCAAAGGCTTGCCAAGCCATTTCTCCCCTTGGCGGGTTTTGGCGGGTTTGGAGGGGGAGACGAGTTCGCCCGGAGCCGCAACTGCACCAGGAGATGCGGAACATCATCACCAACGCCTCCTCCCATTTTCACCTCATTCGCTCAACTGCACGCTCGCCGGCGCTGTTTCGCGGAAACCGCGGTTTTTGGTGGATTCGGAGGGGAAATCTCAGTCGCCAGGAGCCGAAATTATACCGGGAGATGCGGAACAGCCCACCCTTCATTCCCTATCATTTTCATTTCATGCGGAATTTTTTCCGCAAAATGCAGAGCAAAACAGTGTTTCACAGGCAATTGCACCCACTTAAAAGTCCCTTTTTCCAACGACAAGTCTGACCGACAACTCGCCTTGCTTTCCGGAGGTGCAGGAGTGCTTTTGCAGGATGCCCGTCGAAGTCCCAAGCCCTACTGAAGCTACCGGCTCAAGAAAAAATTAATTCGCCTATAATTTTTAATTAAGTTATAAGCGTTTAGTAATTTGTTTGAGATTAGTGTAGCTGTTGTATGTGGGCTGGGGATTAGCAGAGCCCCAAAAAACGCTCCCCCCTGCATCTTTTGCTTGCTTGGTTGGGTACAAAGGGTAGGGGACCCCCTAGTGTTGGGTCCTTTTCATTGTTCGCACCGATGATGCCCGCGAGGGCGAAACCGGTTTGCGGTTTGCAGTGAGCTTGCCCCTCCCTGGGGTTTCTCCTCTCCTTGTGCCCTGGTCAGCACCTACTCACAGAACCTCTCACGCTCAACGCCTCCTAAAAACGCCACCTCGCACCCAAGTCGGGCGATAATTCTCGCGTGGTGGGCTGTTGCAGCTCTGCTTTATTTTTTAATCTAAACCTAAACCTGCCTGGCGTGAGCATCAACCCGCTGGAAGAAGCTGGAGGCCGGCAGCTGTGGCGTTTCTGGATGGTGAAGAGCTCAAGAATTCATTTTCATGGGACTTACTTTTGCTTTTTTTCGATTTATCAAAGCAGCTGCATTCATTTTACTGCAGTCGCGACTGTTTTTTTAACAGGTCGCGACCCTGTAAGGGGGCGCCGGCGGTCAAGGCAGGGGGGGACGGCGCCATCATCACCCTGCTTGGGTGGCGCGACGGGATTCGGCCGCCAGGACGGCCGAATCTTGACCGGGATCTGCGCCGATTCTGGCGCGATCCTGGTCAAGATCGCGCCCTCGAGCCTGGTCAAGATTCTAGCGCGAATCTTGACCAGATTCGAGCGAGCCCCACCTCCTCCTCCTAAGATCCCCTCCCCCCTAAGACGCGCCCCACTACAGCAGCAGCAACTATTTTAAATAGCAGCAGCTTCAACGTTAAAAATCGGCAGCAGCAGAGGCAGAAAAAAAAACGCAAACTTCAAAAAAATGCTACGCCTGCATACGACATCATCTCGCCGTCACTCCAACGCCATTGCATCACATATTTTCTCCTCTTTCCGTCGACCCCACATTCACCTGCCGTCATTTCCCCCCCCCCCCCCCCCCCCTCTCCTCCTCCTCTCTCATCACCTCCCATTAAGGGGAGCAGTGGTTTGGTCAGCTGCTGGAATGGAGAGTAGACGCCGTGCCCCTGCCTTCAGATGCCGCTCGACATCATCGCTGCCAGCCCGGAGTGTCCGGGGTGCACCGGAGGGATCCCGCGAGTTTGTGGGCTTTAATTGCCCCAACCACGGTCGACCCTCGCATCGTGCCTTCCCTGGCCATGCTTGGCCCAAGCGCTGCTGCAGGACGACCAGAGGAGAGCAGCAGCATGGAGCTGCTACCCACCCCAAAGGCTTGCCAAGCCATTTCTCCCCTTGGCGGGTTTTGGCGGGTTTGGAGGGGGAGACGAGTTCGCCCGGAGCCGCAACTGCACCAGGAGATGCGGAACATCATCACCAACGCCTCCTCCCATTTTCACCTCATTCGCTCAACTGCACGCTCGCCGGCGCTGTTTCGCGGAAACCGCGGTTTTTGGTGGATTCGGAGGGGAAATCTCAGTCGCCAGGAGCCGAAATTATACCGGGAGATGCGGAACAGCCCACCCTTCATTCCCTATCATTTTCATTTCATGCGGAATTTTTTCCGCAAAATGCAGAGCAAAACAGTGTTTCACAGGCAATTGCACCCACTTAAAAGTCCCTTTTTCCAACGACAAGTCTGACCGACAACTCGCCTTGCTTTCCGGAGGTGCAGGAGTGCTTTTGCAGGATGCCCGTCGAAGTCCCAAGCCCTACTGAAGCTACCGGCTCAAGAAAAAATTAATTCGCCTATAATTTTTAATTAAGTTATAAGCGTTTAGTAATTTGTTTGAGATTAGTGTAGCTGTTGTATGTGGGCTGGGGATTAGCAGAGCCCCAAAAAACGCTCCCCCCTGCATCTTTTGCTTGCTTGGTTGGGTACAAAGGGTAGGGGACCCCCTAGTGTTGGGTCCTTTTCATTGTTCGCACCGATGATGCCCGCGAGGGCGAAACCGGTTTGCGGTTTGCAGTGAGCTTGCCCCTCCCTGGGGTTTCTCCTCTCCTTGTGCCCTGGTCAGCACCTACTCACAGAACCTCTCACGCTCAACGCCTCCTAAAAACGCCACCTCGCACCCAAGTCGGGCGATAATTCTCGCGTGGTGGGCTGTTGCAGCTCTGCTTTATTTTTTAATCTAAACCTAAACCTGCCTGGCGTGAGCATCAACCCGCTGGAAGAAGCTGGAGGCCGGCAGCTGTGGCGTTTCTGGATGGTGAAGAGCTCAAGAATTCATTTTCATGGGACTTACTTTTGCTTTTTTCGATTTATCAAAGCAGCTGCATTCATTTTACTGCAGTCGCGACTGTTTTTTTTAACAGGTCGCGACCCTGTAAGGGGGCGCCGGCGGTCAAGGCAGGGGGGGACGGCGCCATCATCACCCTGCTTGGGTGGCGCGACGGGATTCGGCCGCCAGGACGGCCGAATCTTGACCGGGATCTGCGCCGATTCTGGCGCGATCCTGGTCAAGATCGCGCCCTCGAGCCTGGTCAAGATTCTAGCGCGAATCTTGACCAGATTCGAGCGAGCCCCACCTCCTCCTCCTAAGATCCCCTCCCCCCTAAGACGCGCCCCACTACAGCAGCAGCAACTATTTTAAATAGCAGCAGCTTCAACGTTAAAAATCGGCAGCAGCAGAGGCAGAAAAAAAAAAACGCAAACTTCAAAAAAA
This sequence comes from Closterium sp. Naga37s-1, assembly GCA_947471745.1. Lineage (NCBI taxonomy): Eukaryota > Viridiplantae > Streptophyta > Zygnematophyceae > Desmidiales > Closteriaceae > Closterium > Closterium sp. Naga37s-1. The sequence continues at coordinate 86,647 of CANJKZ010000640.1, read as the reverse complement.
TGCTACGCCTGCATACGACATCATCTCGCCGTCACTCCAACGCCATTGCATCACATATTTTCTCCTCTTTCCGTCGACCCCACATTCACCTGCCGTCATTTCCCCCCCCCCCCCCCCCCCCCTCTCCTCCTCCTCTCTCATCACCTCCCATTAAGGGGAGCAGTGGTTTGGTCAGCTGCTGGAATGGAGAGTAGACGCCGTGCCCCTGCCTTCAGATGCCGCTCGACATCATCGCTGCCAGCCCGGAGTGTCCGGGGTGCACCGGAGGGATCCCGCGAGTTTGTGGGCTTTAATTGCCCCAACCACGGTCGACCCTCGCATCGTGCCTTCCCTGGCCATGCTTGGCCCAAGCGCTGCTGCAGGACGACCAGAGGAGAGCAGCAGCATGGAGCTGCTACCCACCCCAAAGGCTTGCCAAGCCATTTCTCCCCTTGGCGGGTTTTGGCGGGTTTGGAGGGGGAGACGAGTTCGCCCGGAGCCGCAACTGCACCAGGAGATGCGGAACATCATCACCAACGCCTCCTCCCATTTTCACCTCATTCGCTCAACTGCACGCTCGCCGGCGCTGTTTCGCGGAAACCGCGGTTTTTGGTGGATTCGGAGGGGAAATCTCAGTCGCCAGGAGCCGAAATTATACCGGGAGATGCGGAACAGCCCACCCTTCATTCCCTATCATTTTCATTTCATGCGGAATTTTTTCCGCAAAATGCAGAGCAAAACAGTGTTTCACAGGCAATTGCACCCACTTAAAAGTCCCTTTTTCCAACGACAAGTCTGACCGACAACTCGCCTTGCTTTCCGGAGGTGCAGGAGTGCTTTTGCAGGATGCCCGTCGAAGTCCCAAGCCCTACTGAAGCTACCGGCTCAAGAAAAAATTAATTCGCCTATAATTTTTAATTAAGTTATAAGCGTTTAGTAATTTGTTTGAGATTAGTGTAGCTGTTGTATGTGGGCTGGGGATTAGCAGAGCCCCAAAAAACGCTCCCCCCTGCATCTTTTGCTTGCTTGGTTGGGTACAAAGGGTAGGGGACCCCCTAGTGTTGGGTCCTTTTCATTGTTCGCACCGATGATGCCCGCGAGGGCGAAACCGGTTTGCGGTTTGCAGTGAGCTTGCCCCTCCCTGGGGTTTCTCCTCTCCTTGTGCCCTGGTCAGCACCTACTCACAGAACCTCTCACGCTCAACGCCTCCTAAAAACGCCACCTCGCACCCAAGTCGGGCGATAATTCTCGCGTGGTGGGCTGTTGCAGCTCTGCTTTATTTTTTAATCTAAACCTAAACCTGCCTGGCGTGAGCATCAACCCGCTGGAAGAAGCTGGAGGCCGGCAGCTGTGGCGTTTCTGGATGGTGAAGAGCTCAAGAATTCATTTTCATGGGACTTACTTTTGCTTTTTTCGATTTATCAAAGCAGCTGCATTCATTTTACTGCAGTCGCGACTGTTTTTTTAACAGGTCGCGACCCTGTAAGGGGGCGCCGGCGGTCAAGGCAGGGGGGGACGGCGCCATCATCACCCTGCTTGGGTGGCGCGACGGGATTCGGCCGCCAGGACGGCCGAATCTTGACCGGGATCTGCGCCGATTCTGGCGCGATCCTGGTCAAGATCGCGCCCTCGAGCCTGGTCAAGATTCTAGCGCGAATCTTGACCAGATTCGAGCGAGCCCCACCTCCTCCTCCTAAGATCCCCTCCCCCCTAAGACGCGCCCCACTACAGCAGCAGCAACTATTTTAAATAGCAGCAGCTTCAACGTTAAAAATCGGCAGCAGCAGAGGCAGAAAAAAAAACGCAAACTTCAAAAAAATGCTACGCCTGCATACGACATCATCTCGCCGTCACTCCAACGCCATTGCATCACATATTTTCTCCTCTTTCCGTCGACCCCACATTCACCTGCCGTCATTTCCCCCCCCCCCCCCCCCCCCCTCTCCTCCTCCTCTCTCATCACCTCCCATTAAGGGGAGCAGTGGTTTGGTCAGCTGCTGGAATGGAGAGTAGACGCCGTGCCCCTGCCTTCAGATGCCGCTCGACATCATCGCTGCCAGCCCGGAGTGTCCGGGGTGCACCGGAGGGATCCCGCGAGTTTGTGGGCTTTAATTGCCCCAACCACGGTCGACCCTCGCATCGTGCCTTCCCTGGCCATGCTTGGCCCAAGCGCTGCTGCAGGACGACCAGAGGAGAGCAGCAGCATGGAGCTGCTACCCACCCCAAAGGCTTGCCAAGCCATTTCTCCCCTTGGCGGGTTTTGGCGGGTTTGGAGGGGGAGACGAGTTCGCCCGGAGCCGCAACTGCACCAGGAGATGCGGAACATCATCACCAACGCCTCCTCCCATTTTCACCTCATTCGCTCAACTGCACGCTCGCCGGCGCTGTTTCGCGGAAACCGCGGTTTTTGGTGGATTCGGAGGGGAAATCTCAGTCGCCAGGAGCCGAAATTATACCGGGAGATGCGGAACAGCCCACCCTTCATTCCCTATCATTTTCATTTCATGCGGAATTTTTTCCGCAAAATGCAGAGCAAAACAGTGTTTCACAGGCAATTGCACCCACTTAAAAGTCCCTTTTTCCAACGACAAGTCTGACCGACAACTCGCCTTGCTTTCCGGAGGTGCAGGAGTGCTTTTGCAGGATGCCCGTCGAAGTCCCAAGCCCTACTGAAGCTACCGGCTCAAGAAAAAATTAATTCGCCTATAATTTTTAATTAAGTTATAAGCGTTTAGTAATTTGTTTGAGATTAGTGTAGCTGTTGTATGTGGGCTGGGGATTAGCAGAGCCCCAAAAAACGCTCCCCCCTGCATCTTTTGCTTGCTTGGTTGGGTACAAAGGGTAGGGGACCCCCTAGTGTTGGGTCCTTTTCATTGTTCGCACCGATGATGCCCGCGAGGGCGAAACCGGTTTGCGGTTTGCAGTGAGCTTGCCCCTCCCTGGGGTTTCTCCTCTCCTTGTGCCCTGGTCAGCACCTACTCACAGAACCTCTCACGCTCAACGCCTCCTAAAAACGCCACCTCGCACCCAAGTCGGGCGATAATTCTCGCGTGGTGGGCTGTTGCAGCTCTGCTTTATTTTTTAATCTAAACCCTAAACCCTAAACCCTAAACCCTAAACCCTAAACCCTAAACCCTAAACCCTAAACCCTAAACCCTAAACCCTAAACCCTAAACCCTAAACCCTAAACCCTAAACCCTAAACCCTAAACCCTAAACCCTAAACCCTAAACCCTAAACCCTAAACCCTAAACCCTAAACCCTAAACCCTAAACCCTAAACCCTAAACCCTAAACCCTAAACCCTAAACCCTAAACCCTAAACCCTAAACCCTAAACCCCTAAACCCTAAACCCTAAACCCTAAACCCTAAACCCTAAACCCTAAACCCTAAACCCTAAACCCTAAACCCTAAACCCTAAACCCTAAACCCTAAACCCTAAACCCTAAACCCTAAACCCTAAACCCTAAACCCTAAACCCTAAACCCTAAACCCTAAACCCCTAAACCCTAAAACCCTAAACCCTAAACCCTAAACCCTAAACCCTAACCCTAAACCCTAAACCCTAAACCCCCTAAACCCTAAACCAACCCTAAACCTAACCTAAACCCTAAACCCGTAAACCGCTAAACCCTAACCCTAACCCTAAACCCTAAACCCTAAACCCTAAACCCTAAACCCTAAACCCTAAACCCTAAACCCTAAACCCTAAACCCTAAACCCTAAACCCTAAACCCTAAACCCTAAACCCTAAACCCTAAACCCTAAACCCTAAACCCTAAACCCTAAACCCTAAACCCTAAACCCTAAACCCTAAACCCTAAACCCTAAACCCTAAACCCTAAACCCTAAACCCTAAACCCTAAACCCTAAACCCTAAACCCTAAACCCTAAACCCTAAACCCTAAACCCTAAACCCTAAACCCTAAACCCTAAACCCTAAACCCTAAACCCTAAACCCTAAACCCTAAACCCTAAACCCTAAACCCTAAACCCTAAACCCTAAACCCTAAACCCTAAACCCTAAACCCTAAACCCTAAACCCTAAACCCTAAACCCTAAACCCTAAACCCTAAACCCTAAACCCTAAACCCTAAACCCTAAACCCTAAACCCTAAACCCTAAACCCTAAACCCTAAACCCTAAACCCTAAACCCTAAACCCTAAACCCTAAACCCTAAACCCTAAACCCTAAACCCTAAACCCTAAACCCTAAACCCTAAACCCTAAACCCTAAACCCTAAACCCTAAACCCTAAACCCTAAACCCTAAACCCTAAACCCTAAACCCTAAACCCTAAACCCTAAACCCTAAACCCTAAACCCTAAACCCTAAACCCTAAACCCTAAACCCTAAACCCTAAACCCTAAACCCTAAACCCTAAACCTAAACCCTAAACCCTAAACCCTAAACCCTAAACCCTAAACCCTAAACCCTAAACCCTAAACCCTAAACCCTAAACCCTAAACCCTAAACCCTAAACCCTAAACCCTAAACCCTAAACCCTAAACCCTAAACCCTAAACCCTAAACCCTAAACCCTAAACCCTAAACCCTAAACCCTAAACCCTAAACCCTAAACCCTAAACCCTAAACCCTAAACCCTAAAACCCTAAACCCTAAACCCTAAACCCTAAACCCTAAACCCTAAACCCTAAACCCTAAAACCCTAAACCCTAAACCCAGGACGCCGTCCTGGACGCCTGGTTGGCATCCTGGACGCCTGGATGGCGTCCTGGGAAGCTGGACGCCGAGCTGGGCGTCGCCACGACTACCCCGGCGCCTGGTCGACGTCGTGGGCGCCTGCACGGCGTCCTGGAAGGCCAGACGCCGACCTAGGCGTCTGCACGGCGTCCTAGGAGTCTGGGACGCCGCCCTGGGCGTCTGCACGGCGTCCTGGGGGCCCGGACGTCGACCTGGGCGTCTGGTCGGCGTCCTGGGAGGCTGGACGCCGCTCTGGAGGTCTGCTCGGCAACCTGGGCGTCTGGACGCCGACCTGGGGGTTCGGAAGGCGTCTTGGGCGCCTGGACGCCGGACTGGGGACGCTGGGCATAGGTGGCCGGCTACGGACTGCACTGATCGACCAGGCGTGGTTGCCCGGTCGACCGGGATACCGGGGCGACGTGCGCGAGTGTCGCCGGGGTGGAGTCTGCGAGGCCGACCTCGGGGGTGGTATCCCGAGGTCGACGTGGCTGGTGGGCGTAGTCGCTGGCGTGGAGTCAGCCAGACGTCTGCGCTGTGCTCGTGACAAGGTGTGGAGCGCCAACCAGCTGCGCGCACCTACGAAGCAGATGCACCGTTGTCCTGCGGGTGCAACGCTGTGCAGCCGACTTGCTGCAGGGTTGGCACACCGTGGACTTGCAACGTTGGCGCATCGCTACTTTGCATCGCTGGAGCGGTGCGAGCGCTGCTGCGCTGGAGCGCGGTCGACCATGCTGCGCTGGAGGTCGACCCGTAGCCTAGCTAGCTCTGATGTAGTCAGTGTTGCCAATGTTGTTGCAATCATTGTTGTCAATCTTTGCTAGTGAAACTCTTGCAAAATCTCCCCGTGAATGCGCAAGCAGAGAACACACAAGCAAACGACTAAGGACCACCGAACGCACAGATCACACGAGCACCTGTGCCTAGTCCATAGCCTAGCTCCCGTTGCTTCAGTTATCTCCGCATGGTGCAGTGAGCGTGGACGACACCGCGACGAAGTTCAGTCTAGCCGACTTTGCACCGATCGTGTTCATAGGCTGGCAGCTGTGCAGTCACTAGCGTGCGCGTAGGCGACGCCGAGGTGATGGAAACTCTGGAGGCACAGCTGGAAGATGCGAGGAGACGCCATGAGGCCCAGGAGTACGGGGCGATACCCTGGGCAGTCGTCGAGGCAGGACTCCGCTCCATGTGGGCGGCGGAGCACCCCCCTTTTCGGCCTGCCTCTCCTCGACCGGTGAACAATGACGGCGGCGTCGACGCGGGCGTCAACGCCGGTGGAGGCCAGGTCGGCAGCAGTGCGGGAGGCACGTCGAGGCAGCAAGGTGTGATACACGCCGGTGAAGCCGGCGGCGTTCAGGCGCGAGGGATGCAGTCGTCGGCGGCTGCAGGCTCCTCGCAGGGCGACGCCGGTGGGCGTCGAAGCAGATTGTCGCCGATGTCGGCGACCCAGGTGACGGCGGGCCGGATTGCACCGAGCTACGGCTACTTCAAGTTCGCGCCGGACAGGATCTTGGTCACCCCGCCGCTTGTTGGTCGACAGGACATTCTCACCTGGAAGAAAGCCATCGAGCCCCAGCTGGAGATGGCCGGGCTGATAGGCTTCGCCCGAGGGACCGTGGCGACGCCGGAGGAGCACCACGCCGACTTGCATGCAGAGTTTCGCGCCGTGCAGCTGTTGACCTTCATGGTCATTTCGCGGTGCTGCTCGCCGGGCGTGCAGATCGCTCTGAAGTGGTGCCGAGAGTACCTCGACGCCGGTCACCGGGCGTGGCACTTCATCGAGTCGACCTACCAAGTCACCGACGACCTGTACATCGCCCAGCTGGAGGGACAGCTGACGCACCTGCGTATGGGCGACGAGGAGACGGCGACCGACTACTGCAACCAAGCCAGGCGAATTCTCACCACCATCAGGATGGCCGGCGCATAGTACTCGACGGCGTCGTACATCACCCACGTCATGCAGGGACTCTCGAGCAGCTACAACCTCCTGAAGCGGCTGTCCATGGCGCCGAGCACGAGGATGACGCTCAACGAGGATAACCTGACCTCGTACATCCTGCAGGACGAGGCGATGCAGGAGGCTGAGCGGTCCCAGGAGCTCTTGGCGCAGGCGAACTTCGTCGCCCCGGCGAAGCAAGGAGGCCGACCAGGGCAGCGTGGGCAGTCTGGCGGAGGGAGTAGCAGTGGTCGGAAGCCGAGCAAGGACGCCGACAAGAAGAAGTCGGCTAAGGATAGCGGTCGTGGAGGAGGAGGCCGCCGCCGGGAATGCTGGCTGTGCGGCGACCCCGACCACCTCTCCTTCGAGTGCCCCGACCGCAGTGACTCCGAAGACGACGACACCAAGGGAGGTCGTGGGAGGTCTAGCAGTCGTCGTCCTTGTCGAGGAGGAAACCAGCCGCGCAAGGAGAAGCCGTCGACCAAGACGTCGACTTCGGCGAAGGACGCTGACTCCTCTGCAGGCGGCAAGGCGCGGGACGACAAGACGGCGTCGTGCTCGCTGGTCGGCGTCGTGGAGCCGACCGCCTCGCTGGCGCCGGAGGCGGGAGAGGACTTCCAGGCGGTGGCGGCAGCTGTGCAGGCGAACCCGGCGGTGGTCCTGCTCGACAGCGGTTGCTCGCACCACCTGATGGGAACAACGGAGGCCTTCGTCAACATGGGGCCGAGCGGCGACGTGAAGCACGTACGCGGCTTCAATGGGGCGCTGCAGGACATTCAGGGCCGTGGCACTGTCGCTCTGCAAGGGGAGGCCGGGAAGCAGGTGCTCATCCCCGACGTGCTGTATGTACCCGGCGTCCGGGCAAACCTGCTTTCAGCCGGCCAGCTGAAGGAGCACGGCGTGAAGCTGCAGGAGGACGGCGACGGGATGCTGCTCGTCTCGGTAGCGGGGGAGGTGCTCAGTCGGGCGACGTACACCGGGCGTGTCCTCTGCACCGACCTGCGCCCCTGCCCGGCCAAGTCGACAACGCCCACCTCGGAGGTAGTGGCCCTGCGAGCGATCGTCTCGGCGACGACGGCAACGCCGGACAGGATGCACGCAAGGCTTGCGCACGTCGGCATGGACACCATCAGGAGCTCGGCGAAGCACGAGGTCGCCACCGGGCTGGACCTCAAGTCGGCGCCCGGCGCCGACTCCCCGTGTGTTTCGTGTGTCAGCGGGAAGCTGGCGCGACATACCTTCCCTGACAAGGGCTCCGACGCCGACGACGTGCTGGCCGTTGTGCACATCGACCTGTGCGGGCCGTTCCGCGTGGCTGCCAAGGATGGCAGCCTGTACTTCTTGGACCGCAAGACCCGCTACGTGTGGGTGAGGCCGATCGCCAAGAAGTCGGATGCGCTGCAGGTGTTCGTGCAGTGGCTGGCGGTGGCTGAGCGGCAGACCAAGAAGTCGGTGTTGATGCTGCGCTCTGACCGGGGAGGGGAGTTCCTCAGGAAGCAGTTCACCGACTTCGTGAACGGCAAGGGCATTGTCCATAACCTGACCTGCCCATACACTCCGCAGCAGAACGGCATGGCAGAGCGGGAGATGCGCACAGTGGTGGAATCGGTGCGTACAATGCTGCTGCACATGGGCGTGCAGCACCACTGGTGGCACCTAGCTCTGCGGCAGGCCGTCTGGGTCCGCAACTGCCTTGAGAGGTCGGCGCTGCCGTCGGGGACGACGCCGTACCAGCTGCTCACCGGGAAGAAGCCCGACTTGTCGCTGGCACGGGTGTGGGGCTGCATGGCGCAGTTCTTGGTCCCCGAGCAGCAGCGTGGTGGGAAGCTGCAGCCGAAGGCCCGGTGGGGCCTTCACCTCGGCGTGTCGGAGGAGAGCAAGGGCTGGGAGCTCCTCGACATCGCCGACAACCGGGTGGTCACCACGTCGGACGTGGTGTTCTACGAGAGCATGTCGCTGGAGGTGTGGAAGTCGGCGCACGGGCCGGCGTCAGGGCGACTGCCGGTTCACCCGCCAACGGTCACCTCGGCAGCGACGCTGCCTCTGCTCGCTGAGGTCGGTGGGCTTGCTGGTGCGGACACCGAGGAAGTCCCCGATCCTTGCCCTTCCCCTGCCCCTCCCCTCCTTGCCGCCTTGCATGGGCTGACCCCGTCGTCGGCCTCCGGTGATGAGGGGAGCCGTGGGGCGTCACCTGTGGCGCCGGCCCCAAGCATCGCCGGTGGCCGACGTGATGCTGTGCAAGTCGGCGTGGGGGCAAAGCTGACACCGACCAAGGTGCAGTCGACTTTGGTGAAGCCGGTGACAGGGGAGCAGGCAGCAACGACGCCGACCAAGGAGCAGTCGGCAACCGGGCAGTCGGCAGGGGAGCCGACCACAGGGGAGAAGTCGGTTGGGACGCCGACCACAGGGGAGAAGTCGGCTGGGACGCCGACCATTACCATTAGCATTACCATTACGGCGCCGACTACGACGAGACGTTCGCGCCGGTGGGCAGCTACGTCACGCTGAGGATCTTCCTCAGCATCGTCGCCGTGCTCAACCTCAACCTGATGCAGCTCGACATGAAGAACGCCTTCCTGCAGAGCAAGCTCGATCGGGTGCTCTACATGTCACAGCCGGACTACTTCAACGACGGAACCGGCCGGGTGTGCAAGCTGCTGAAGAGCCTGTACGGGCTGAAGCAGTCGCCGCTGTTGTGGTACTTGGCGCTCAACGATGTGCTGGTCGGCGCCGGGTGGAAGAAGAGCCAGGTCGACGAGGCTCTGTACTTCAAGGTCGGCGACGACGGAGTGGCCTGCTGGGTGCTGGTCTACGTCGACGACTTGCTTGCTGCCAGCAGCAACCCCGCGATGCTGAAGGAGCTGAAGGAGCTGCTGGAGGCCGCCTTCGAGCTGCGTGAGATCTCGCCGGTGCAGAAGTACCTCGGGCTGGAGATCGTGCGCGACAGGTCGGCGGGGAAGCTGTGGCTGCACCAGCAGGGCTACGCCGACAAGCTGCGTAGACGCTTCATCGACGAGGAGCAGACCGGGCGCACCCCGAAGACGCCGGCCTCGGTCGACGCCTACGCCGAGCTCACCTTCGACGACGAGGAGGCGCAGGAACGCCAGGAGGAGTACCGGCAGAAGGTCGGCTCGCTGCAGTTCGCGGCGACGACGACGAGGCCGGACATCGCCTTCGCCTGCAGCAAGCTGGGGAGCGGCCTCACGGTGAGGAGTGACCAGCACTGGCGCGAGGTCGACCGTTGCCTCGCCTACCTCGCCACCACGCGTGACACCGCCCTGGAGTTCGGGGTGATGGAAAGAGGGAGAATGGGGCGGGGTTATGGAAAGCGGGAGAATGGAGCAGGGTGATGGAAAGAGGGAGAATGGGGCGGGGTGATGGAAAGAGGGAGAATGGGGTGGGGTGATGGAAAGCGGGAGAATGGGGCGGGGTGATGGAAAGCGGGAGAATAGGGCGAGGTGATGGAAAGCGGAAGAATTGGGCGGGGTACTGGAAAGCGGGAGAATGGGGCGGGGTGATTGAAAGTGGGAGAATGGGGCGGGGTTATGGAAAGAGGGAGAATGGGGCGGGGTGATGGAAAGCGGGAGAATGGGGCGGGGTGATTGAAAGCGGGAGAATGGGGTGGGTGATGGAAAGCGGGAGAATGGGGCGGGGTGATGGAAAGAGGGCGAATGGGGCGAGGTGATGGAAAGCGGGAGAATGGGGCTGGGTTTTGGAAAGAGGGAGAATGGGGTGGGGTGATGGAAAGCGGGAGAATGGGGCGGGTGATGGAAAGCGGGAGAATGGAATGGGGTGATGGAAAGAGGGTGAATGGGGCAGGGTGATGGAAAGCGGGAGAATGTGGCGGGGTGATGGAAAGCGGGAGAATGGGGCGGGGTGATGGAAAGCGGGAGAATCGGGCGGGGTGATGGAAAGCAGAGAAATGGGGCGGGGTGCTGGAAAGCGGGAGAATGGGGCGGGGTGATGGAAAGCGGGAGAATGGGGCGGGGTGCTGGAAAGCGGGAGAATAGGGCGGGGTGATGGAAAGCGGGAGAATGGGGCGGGGTGCTGGAAAGCGGGAGAATGGGGCGGGGTGATGGAAAGCGGGAGAATGGGGCGGGGTGCTGGAAAGCGGGAGAATGGGGCGGGGTGATGGAAAGCAAGAGAATGGGGCGGGTGATGGAAAGCGGGAGAATGGGGCGGGGTGATGGAAAGCGGGAGAATGGGGCGGGGTGCTGGAAAGCCGGAGAAGGGGGCGGGGTGATGGAAAGCGGGAGAATCGGGCGGGGTGATGGAAAGAGGGGGAATGGAAAAGGGTGATGGAAAGAGGGAGAATGGGGCGGGGTGATGGAAAGAGGGAGAATGGGGCGGGGTGATGGAAACCGGGAGAATGGGGCGGGGTGATGGAAAGCGGGAGAATCGGGCGGGTGATGGAAAGCGGGAGAGTGGGGCGGGGTAATGGAAAGAGGGAGAATGGGGCGGGGTGATGGAAAGAGGGAGAATGGGGCGGGGTGATGGAAAGAGGAAGAATAGGGCGGGGTGATGGAAAGCGGGAGAATGGGGCGGGGTGATGGAAAGAGGGAGAATGGGGCGGGGTGATGGAAAGAGGGAGAATGGGGCGGGGTGATGGAAAGAGGGAGAATGGGGCAGGGTGATGGAAAGCGGGAGAATGGGGCGGGTGATGGAAAGCGGGAGAATGGGGCGGGGTGATGGAAAGAGTTAGAATGGGGCGGGGTTATGGAAAGCGGGAGAATGGGGCAGGGTGATGGAAAGAGGGAGAATGGAGCGGGGTGATGGAAAGCGGGAGAATGGGGCGGGGTGATGGAAAGCGGGAGAATGGGGCGGGGTGATTGAAAGCGGGAGAATGGGGTGGGTGATGGAAAGCGGGAGAATGGGGCGGGGTGATGGAAAGAGGGCGAATGGGGCGAGGTGATGGAAAGCGGGAGAATGGGGCTGGGTTATGGAAAGAGGGAGAATGGGGTGGGGTGATGGAAAGCGGGAGAATGGGGCGGGTGATGGAAAGCGGGAGAATGGAATGGGGTGATGGAAAGAGGGTGAATGGGGCAGGGTGATGGAAAGCGGGAGAATGTGGCGGGGTGATGGAAAGCGGGAGAATGGGGCGGGGTGATGGAAAGCGGGAGAATCGGGCGGGGTGATGGAAAGCAGAGAAATGGGGCGGGGTGCTGGAAAGCGGGAGAATGGGGCGGGGTGATGGAAAGCGGGAGAATGGGGCGGGGTGCTGGAAAGCGGGAGAATAGGGCGGGGTGATGGAAAGCGGGAGAATGGGGCGGGGTGCTGGAAAGCGGGAGAATGGGGCGGGGTGATGGAAAGCGGGAGAATGGGGCGGGGTGCTGGAAAGCGGGAGAATGGGGCGGGGTGATGGAAAGCAAGAGAATGGGGCGGGTGATGGAAAGCGGGAGAATGGGGCGGGGTGATGGAAAGACGGAGAATGGGGCGGGGTGATGGAAAGCGGGAGAATGGGGCGGGGTGCTGGAAAGCCGGAGAAGGGGGCGGGGTGATGGAAAGCGGGAGAATCGGGCGGGGTGATGGAAAGAGGGGGAATGGAAAAGGGTGATGGAAAGAGGGAGAATGGGGCGGGGTGATGGAAAGAGGGAGAATGGGGCGGGGTGATGGAAACCGGGAGAATGGGGCGGGGTGATGGAAAGCGGGAGAATCGGGCGGGTGATGGAAAGCGGGAGAGTGGGGCGGGGTAATGGAAAGAGGGAGAATGGGGCGGGGTGATGGAAAGAGGGAGAATGGGGCGGGGTGATGGAAAGAGGGAGAATAGGGCGGGGTGATGGAAAGCGGGAGAATGGGGCGGGGTGATGGAAAGAGGGAGAATGGGGCGGGGTGATGGAAAGAGGGAGAATGGGGCGGGGTGATGGAAAGAGGGAGAATGGGGCAGGGTGATGGAAAGCGGGAGAATGGGGCGGGTGATGGAAAGCGGGAGAATGGGGCGGGGTGATGGAAAGAGTTAGAATGGGGCGGGGTTATGGAAAGCGGGAGAATGGGGCAGGGTGATGGAAAGAGGGAGAATGGAGCGGGGTGATGGAAAGCGGGAGAATGGGGCGGGGTGATGGAAAGCGGGAGAATGGGGCGGGGTGATTGAAAGCGGGAGAATGGGGTGGGTGATGGAAAGCGGGAGAATGGGGCGGGGTGATGGAAAGAGGGCGAATGGGGCGAGGTGATGGAAAGCGGGAGAATGGGGCTGGGTTATGGAAAGAGGGAGAATGGGGTGGGGTGATGGAAAGCGGGAGAATGGGGCGGGTGATGGAAAGCGGGAGAATGGAATGGGGTGATGGAAAGAGGGTGAATGGGGCAGGGTGATGGAAAGCGGGAGAATGTGGCGGGGTGATGGAAAGCGGGAGAATGGGGCGGGGTGATGGAAAGCGGGAGAATCGGGCGGGGTGATGGAAAGCGGGAGAATGGGGCGGGGTGCTGGAAAGCGGGAGAATGGGGCGGGGTGATGGAAAGCGGGAGAATGGGGCGGGGTGCTGGAAAGCGGGAGAATAGGGCGGGGTGATGGAAAGCGGGAGAATGGGGCGGGGTGATGGAAAGCGGGAGAATGGGGCGGGGTGCTGGAAAGCGGGAGAATGGGGCGGGGTGATGGAAAGCAGGAGAATGGGGCAGGGTGATGGAAAGAGGGAGAATGGAGCGGGGTGATGGAAAGCGGGAGAATGGGGCGGGGTGATGGAAAGCGGGAGAATGGGGCGGGGTGATTGAAAGCGGGAGAATGGGGTGGGTGATGGAAAGCGGGAGAATGGGGCGGGGTGATGGAAAGAGGGCGAATGGGGCGAGGTGATGGAAAGCGGGAGAATGGGGCTGGGTTATGGAAAGAGGGAGAATGGGGTGGGGTGATGGAAAGCGGGAGAATGGGGCGGGTGATGGAAAGCGGGAGAATGGAATGGGGTGATGGAAAGAGGGTGAATGGGGCAGGGTGATGGAAAGCGGGAGAATGTGGCGGGGTGATGGAAAGCGGGAGAATGGGGCGGGGTGATGGAAAGCGGGAGAATCGGGCGGGGTGATGGAAAGCGGGAGAATGGGGCGGGGTGCTGGAAAGCGGGAGAATGGGGCGGGGTGATGGAAAGCGGGAGAATGGGGCGGGGTGCTGGAAAGCGGGAGAATAGGGCGGGGTGATGGAAAGCGGGAGAATGGGGCGGGGTGCTGGAAAGCGGGAGAATGGGGCGGGGTGATGGAAAGCGGGAGAATGGGGCGGGGTGCTGGAAAGCGGGAGAATGGGGCGGGGTGATGGAAAGCAAGAGAATGGGGCGGGTGATGGAAAGCGGGAGAATGGGGCGGGGTGATGGAAAGACGGAGAATGGGGCGGGGTGATGGAAAGCGGGAGAATGGGGCTGGGTGCTGGAAAGCCGGAGAAGGGGGCGGGGTGATGGAAAGCGGGAGAATCGGGCGGGGTGATGGAAAGAGGGGGAATGGAAAAGGGTGATGGAAAGAGGGAGAATGGGGCGGGGTGATGGAAAGAGGGAGAATGGGGCGGGGTGATGGAAACTGGGAGAATGGGGCGGGGTGATGGAATGTGGGAGAATGGTGCGGGTGATGGAAAGCGGGAGAATGGGGCGGGGTTATGGAAAGAGGGAGAATGGGGCGGGGTGATGTAAAGCGGGAGAATGGGGCGGGGTGATGGAAAGCGGGAGAATCGGGCGGGGTTCTGGAAAGCGGGAGAATGGGGTGGGGTGCTGGAAAGCGGGAGAATGGGGCGGGGTGATGGAAAGAGGGAGAATGGGGCGGGGTGATGGAAAGCGGGAGAATGGGGCGGGGTGATGGAAAGCGGGAGAATGGGGCGGGGTGATGGAAAGCGGGAGAATGGGGCGGGGTTATGAAAAGAGGGAGAATGGGGCGGGGTGATGGAAAGAGGGAGAATGGGGCGGGGTGATGGAAAGCGGGAGAATCGGGCGGGGTGATGGAAACCGGGGGAATGGAAAAGGGTGATGGAAAGAGGGAGAATGGGGCGGGGTGATGGAAACCGGGAGAATGGGGCGGGGTGATGGAATGTGGGAGAATGGTGCGGGTGATTGTAAGCGGGAGAATGGGGCGGGGTTATGGAAAGAAGGAGAATGGGGCGGGGTGATGTAAAGCGGGAGAATGGGGCGGGGTGATGGAAAGCGGGAGAATGGGGCGGGGTGCTGGAAAGCGGGAGAATGGGGCGGGGTGATGGAAAGCGGGAGAATGGGGCGGGGTGTTGGAAAGCGGGAGAATGGGGTGGGGTGATGGAAAGCGGGAGAATGGGGCGGGGTGCTGGAAAGCGGGAGAATGGGGCGGGGTGATGGAAAGCAAGAGAATGGTGGGGGTGATGGAAAGCAGGAGAATGGGGCGGGGTGATGGAAAGAGGGAGAATGGGGCGAGGTGATGGAAAGCGAGAGAATGGGCGGGGTGCTGGAAAGGGGAGAATGGGGCGGGGTGATGGAAAGTGGGAGAATGGGGCGGGGTGATGGAAAGCGGGAGAATGGGGCGGGGTGATGGAAAGCGGGAGAATGGGGCGGGGTGATGGAAAGCGGGAGAATGGGGCAGGGTGCTGGAAAGCCGGAGAAGGGGGCGGGGTGATGGAAAGCGGGAGAATGGGGCAGGGTGATGGAAAGAGGGAGAATGGGGCGGGGTGATGGAAAGATGGAGAATGGGGCGGGGTGATGGAAAGCGGGAGAATGGGGCGGGGTGATTGAAAGCAAGAGAATGGGGCGGGTGATGGAAAGCGGGAAAATGGGGCGGGGTGATGGAAAGAGGGAGAATGGGGCGGGGTGATGGAAAGCGGGAGAATGGGCGGGGTGCTGGAAAGGGGAGAATGGGGCGGGGTGATGGAAAGCGGGAGAATGGGGCGGGGTGATGGAAAGCGGGAGAATGGGGCGGGGTGATAGAAAGCGGGAGAATGGGGCGGGGTGCTGGAAAGCCGGAGAAGGGGGCGGGGTGATGGAAAGCGGGAGAATGGGGCAGGGTGATGGAAAGAGGGAGAATGGGGCGGGGTGATGGAAAGAGGGAGAATGGGGCGGGGTGATGGAAAGAGGGAGAATGGGGCGGGGTGATGGAAAGCGGGAGAATGGGGCGGGGTGATTGAAAGCGGGAGAATGGGGTGGGTGATGGAAAGCGGGAGAATGGGGCGGGGTGATGGAAAGAGGGAGAATGGGGCGAGGTGATGGAAAGCGGGAGAATGGGGCTGGGTTATGGAAAGAGGGAGAATGGGGTGGGGTGATGGAAAGTGGGAGAATGGGGCGGGTGATGGAAAGCGGGAGAATGGAACGGGGTGATGGAAAGAGGGTGAATGGGGCAGGGTGATGGAAAGCGGGAGAATGGGGCGGGGTGATGGAAAGCGGGAAAATGGGGCGGGGTGATGGAAAGCGGGAGAATGGGGCGGGGTGCTGGAAAGCGGGAGAATGGGGCGGGGTGATGGAAAGCGGGAGAATGGGGCGGGGTGATGGAAAGCGGGAGAATGGGCGGGGTGCTGGAAAGGGGAGAATGGGGCGGGGTGATGGAAAGGGGGAGAATGGGGCGGGGTGATGGAAAGCGGGAGAATGGGGCGGGGTGATAGAAAGCGGGAGAATGGGGCGGGGTGCTGGAAATCCGGAGAAGGGAGTGGGGTGATGGAAAGCGGGAGAATGGGGCAGGGTGATGGAAAGAGGGAGAATGGGGCGGGGTGATGGAAAGAGGGAGAATGGGGCGGGGTGATGGAAAGAGGGAGAATGGGGCGGGGTGATGGAAAGCGGGAGAATGGGGCGGGGTGATTGAAAGCGGGAGAATGGGGTGGGTGATGGAAAGCGGGAGAACGGGGCGGGGTGATGGAAAGAGGGAGAATGGGGCGAGGTGATGGAAAGCGGGAGAATGGGGCTGGGTTATGGAAAGAGGGAGAATGGGGTGGGGTGATGGAAAGTGGGAGAATGGGGCAGGTGATGGAAAGCGGGAGAATGGAACGGGGTGATGGAAAGAGGGTGAATGGGGCAGGGTGATGGAAAGCGGGAGAATGGGGCGGGGTGATGGAAAGCGGGAAAATGGGGCGGGGTGATGGAAAGCGGGAGAATGGGGCGGGGTTATGGAAAGAGGGAGAATGGGGCGGGGTGATGGAAAGAGGGAGAATGGGGCGGGGTGATGGAAAGAGGGAGAATGGGGCGGGGTGATGGAAAGCGGGAGAATCGGGCGGGGTGATGGAAAGAGGGAGAATGGGGCTGGGTTATGGAAAGAGGGAGAATGGGGTGGGGTGATGGAAAGTGGGAGAATGGGGCGGGTGATGGAAAGCGGGAGAATGGAACAGGGTGATGGAAAGAGGGTGAATGGGGCAGGGTGATGGAAAGCGGGAGAATGGGGCGGGGTGATGGAAAGCGGGAGAATGGGGCGGGGTGATGAAATGCGGGAGAATCGGGCGGGGTGATGGAAAGCGGGAGAATGGGGCGGGGTGCTGGAAAGCGGGAGAATGGGGCGGGGTGATGGAAAGCGGGAGAATGGGGCCGGGTGATGGAAAGCGGGAGAATGGGGCGGGGTGATGGAAAGCGAGAGAATGGGGCGGGGTGCAGGAAATCGGGAGAATGGGGCGGGGTGATGGAAAGCGGGAGAATGGGGCGGGGTGCTGGAGGGCGAGAGAATGGGGCGGGGTGTAGGAAAGCGGGAGAATGGGGCGGGGTGATGGAAAGCGGGAGAATGGGGCGGGGTGCTGGAGAGCGGGAGAATGGGGCGGGGTGATGGAAAGAGGGAGAATGGGGCGGGGTGATGGAAAGCGGGAGAATGGGGCGGGGTGATGGAAAGAGGGAGAATGGGGCGGGGTGATGGAAAGAGGAAGAATGGGGCGGGGTGATGGAAAGCGGGAGAATGGGGCGGGGTGATGGAAAGAGGGAGAATGGGGCGGGGTGATGGAAAGAGGGTGAATGGGGCAGGGTGATGGAAAGCGGGAGAATGGGGCGGTGTGATGGAAAGCGGGAGAATGGGGCGGGGTGATGGAAAGCGGGAGAATCGGGCGGGGTGATGGAAAGCGGGAGAATGGGGCGGGGTGCTGGAAAGAGGGAGAATGGGGCGGGGTGATGGAAAGCGGGAGACTGGGGCGGGGTGATGGAAAGCGGGAGAATAGGGCGGGGTGATGGAAAGCGGGAGAATGGGGCGGGGTGATGGAAAGCGGGAGAATGGGGCGGGGTGATGGAAAGAGGCAGAATGGGGCGGGGTGATGGAAAGAGGGAGAATGGGGCGGGGTGATGGAAAGAGGGAGAATGGGGGGGTGATGGAAAGCGGGAGAATGGGGCGGGGTGATGGAAAGCGGGAGAATGGGGCGGGTGATGGAAAGCGGGAGAATGGGGCGGGGTGATGGAAAGCGAGAGAATGGGGCGGGGTGCAGGAAAGCGGGAGAATGGGGCGGGGTGATGGAAAGCGGGAGAATGGGGCGGGGTGCTCGAAAGCGAGAGAATGGGACGGGGTGCAGGAAAGCGGGAGAATGGGGCGGGGTGATGGAAAGCGGGAGAATGGGGCGGGGTGCTGGAAAGCGGGAGAATGGGGCGGGGTGATGGAAAGAGGGAGAATGGGGCGGGGTGATGGAAAGCGGGAGAATGGGGCGGGGTGGTGAAAAGTGGGAGAATGGGGCGGGGTGATGGAAAGTGGGAGAATGGGGCGGGTTGATGGACAACGGGAGAATGGGGCAGGGTTATGGAAAGAGGGAGAATGGGGCGGGGTGATGGAAAGAGGGAGAATGGGGCGGGGGGATGGAAAGAGGGAGAATGGGGCGGGGTGATGGAGAGAGGGAGAATGGGGCGGGGTGATGGAAAGAGGGAGAATGGGGCGGGGTGATGGAAAGAGGGGGAATGGGGCGGGGTGATGGAAAGAGGGAGAATGGGGCGGGTTGATGGACAACGGGAGAATGGGGCGGGGTTATGGAAAGAGGGAGAATGGGGCAGGGTGATGGAAAGCGGGAGAATGGGGCGGGGTGATGGAAAGCGGGAGAATGGGGCGGGTTGATGGAAAGCGGGAGAATGGGGAGGGGTGATGGAAAGCGAGAGAATGGGGCGGGGTGATGGAAAGCGGGAGAATCGGGCGGGGTGATGGAAAGCAGGAGAATGGGGGCGGGGTGCTGGAAAGCGGGAGAATGGGGGGGGGGGGTGATGGAAAGCGGGAGAATGGGGCGCGATGCTGGAAGGCAGGAGAATGGGGCGGGGTGATGGAAAGCGGGAGAATGGGGCGGGGTGATGAAAAGCATTACCATTAGCGTTACCATTACCATTAGCATTACCATTAGCATAACCATAACCATTATCATTACCATTAACATTAGCGTTACCATTACCATTAGCATAACCATTAGCATTACCATTAGCATTACCATTAGCATTAACATTAGCATTACCATTACCATTACTATTACCATAAGCATTAACATCAGCATTACGATTACCATTACCATTACCATTACCATTAGCATTAGCATTACCATTACCATTACCATTAGCATTACGATTACCATTACCATTACCATTACCATTAGCATTACCATTACCATTACCATTAGCATTAACATTAGCGTTACCATTACCATTAGCATTACCATTACCATTACCATTAGCATTAACATTAGCATTAGCATTACCATTACCATTACGATTACCATTACCATTACCATTACCATTAGCATTACCATTACCAATACCAATACCATTACCATTACCATTACCATTACCAATACCATTACCATTACGATTACCATTACCATTACCATTGGCACTACCATCACCATAACCATTAGCATTACCATTACCATTAGCATAAACATAACCATTACCATTACCATTACCATTACCATTAGCATTACCATTACCGTTACCATTACCATTAGCATTAGCATTAGCATTACCATTTAGCATTACCATTACCATTAACATTAGCATTAGCATTAGCATTACCATTACCTACCATTACCATTAACCATTACCATTACCATTACAATTACCATTACCATTGGCATTACCATTTCCATTACCATTACTATTATCATTACCATTACCATTACCAATACCAGTTCCATTACCATTACCATTACCATTACCAATACCATTAGCATTACCATTACCATTGGCATTACCAATAGCATAACCATTAGCATTACCATTACCATTAGCATAAACATAACCATTACCATTACCATTACCATTACCATTAGCATTACCATTACCATTACCGTTACCATTAGCATTAGCATAAGCATTGGCATTACCATTAGCATTACCATTACTATTAACATTAGCATTACCATTACCATTACCTACCATTACCATTACCATTATCATTATCATTACTATTACCATTATCATTAGTATTACCATTACCATTACCATTGGCATTACAATTACCATTACCATTACCATTACCATTACCATTACCATTACCATTACCATTACCATTACCTTTACCATTATCTTTACCATTAGCATTACCATTACCATTACCTACCATTACCATTACCATTACCATTAGTATTACCATTACCATTACCATTACCATTGGCATTACCATTACCATTACCATTACCATTACCAATACCAATACCATTACCATTACCAATAACATTACCATTACGATTACCATTGGCATTACCAATAGGATAACCATTAGCATTACTATTACCATCAGCATAAACATAACCATTACCATTACCATTACCATTACCATTACCGTTACCATTAGCATTAGCATTAGCATTGGCATTACCATTAGCATTACCATTACCATTAACATTAGCATTACCATTACCATTACCATTACCATTACCATTAGTATTACCATTACCATTACCATTGGCATTACAATTAGCATTAGCATTACCATTACCATTACCATTACCTTTACCATTACCATTACCATTAGCATTACCATAACCATTACCATTACCATTATCTTTACCATTAGCATTACTATTTCCATTACAAGTACCATTACGATTACCATTACCATTACCATTACCATTAGTATTAGCATTAGCATTACCATTACCATTACCATTAGCATAACCATAACCATTACCATTACCATTACCATTAGCATTACCATTAGCATTTCCATTACCATTACCATTACCATTAGCATTACCATTAGCATTTCCATTATCATTACCATTACCATTACCATTATCATTACCATGACCATTACCATTACGATTACCATTACCATTGCCATTGGCATTACCATTACCATAACCATTAGCATTACCATTACCATTAGCATAAACATAACCAATACCATTACCATTGGTATTACCATTACCATTACCGTTACCATTACCATTAGCATTAGCATTACCATTAGCATTACCATTACCATTACCATTAGCATTACCATTACCATTACCATTAGCATGACCATTACCATTCCCATTACCATTCTATTAGCATTTCCATTACCATTACCAATACCATTACCTTTACCATTACCATTATCATTACCATGACCATTACCATTACGATTACCATTACCATTGCCATTGGCATTACCATTACCATAACCATTAGCATTACCATTACCATTAGCATAAACATAATCATTACCATTACCATTTGCATTACCATTACCATTACCGTTACCATTACCATTAGCATTAGCATTAGAATTACCATTATTATTAGCATTACCATTCTATTTAACATTAGCATTACCATTACCATTTCCATTACCATTAGCATTTCCATTAGCATTACCATTACCATTAGCATTACCATTACCATAACCATTAGCATTGCCATTACCATTACCATTACCATTACCTTTACCATTAGCATTTCCATTACCATTACCATTGCCATTACCATTACCATTACCGTTACCATTACCATTAGCATTAGCATTAGAATTACCATTATTATTACCATTACCATTACCATTAGCATTACCATTACCTTTACCATTAGCATTTCCATTAGCATTACCATTACCATTACGATTACCATTACCATTAGCATTACCATTACCATTACCATTACCATTAGCATTACCATTACCATTAGCATTACCATTACCATTACCACTACCATTACCATTACCATTACCATTACCAGTACCATTACCATTACCATTACTATTAGCAATACCATTACCATTACCATTAGTATTACCATTACCATTAATATTAGCATTACCATTACCATTACTATTACCATTGTTATTACCATTAGCATTACCATTACCACTACCATTACCATTACCATTAGCATTGTTATACCATTAGCATTACCATTATCATTAGCATTACCATTACCATTAGCATTACCATTACCATTACCATTAGCATTACCGTTTCCATTACCATTACCATTAGCATTACCATTACCATTAACATTAGCATTACCATTACCATTACTATTACCATTGTTATTACCATTAGCATTACCATTACCACTACCATTACCATTACCATTTGCATTACCATTACCATTACCATTAGCATTACCATTATCATTAGCAATACCATTACCATTACCATTACCATTAGCATTACCATTACCATTAGAATTTCCGTTACCATTACCATTACCATTGTTATTGCCATTACCATTATCATTACCATTACCATTACCATTTTCATTACCATTAGCATTACCATTAGTATTACCATTTTCATTACCATTCGCATTACCATTATCATTGCCATTGCCATTACCATTACCATTACCATTACCATTACCATTACCATTAACATTAGCATTACCATTACCATCACCATTAGCATTACCATTACCATTACCATTAGCATTTGTCGTCGAGAACGGCCGGAAGGGCTCCACTAGGTGCATTCGAACATGGGCCACTCGAATACGCACTAACGTGCAGGTCGGTGAATGCTTTTCCCCGCGCCTATAGGGACTCGTGCGCTTCCGGAGCATTTGTCGGCGAGAACGGCCGAAATCGTAGGCGCCGAACTTTTCTCGGCGCAAGAACCGACCCGGAAGGGCTCCACTAGGTGCATTCGAACATGGGCCACTCGAATACGCACTAACGCGCAGGTCGGTGAATGCTTTTGCCTGGGCCTACAGGGACTCGTGCGCTTCCGGAGCATTTGTCGGCGAGAACGGCCCAAATCGTAGGCGCCGAACTTTTCTCGGCGCAAGAACCGACCCGGAAGGGCTCCACTAGGTGCACTCGAACATGGGCCACTCGAATACGCACTAACGCGCAGGTCGGTGAATGCTTTTTCCTGCGCCTATAGGGACTCGTGCGCTTCCGGAGCATTTATCGGCGAGAACGGCCGAAATCGTAGGCGCCGAACTTTTCTCGGCGCAAGAACCGACCCGGAAGGGCTCCACTAGGTGCATTCGAACATGTGCCACTCGAATACGCACTAACGTGCAGGTCGGTGAATGGATTTCCCCGCGCCTATAGGGACTCATGCGCTTCCTGGGCATTTGTCGGCGAGAACGGCCGAAATCGTAGGCGCCGAACTTTTCTCGGCGCAAGAACCGACCCGGAAGGGCTCCACTAGGTGCATTCGAACATGGGCCACTCGAATACGCACTAACATGCAGGTCGGTGAATGCTTTTCCCCGCGCCTATAGGGACTCATGCGCTTCCTGGGCATTTGTCGGCGAGAACGGCCGAAATCGTAGGCGCCGAACTTTTCTCGGCGCAAGAACCGACCCGGAAGGGCTCCACTAGGTGCATTCGAACATGGGCCACTCGAATACGCACTAACATGCAGGTCGGTGAATGCTTTTCCCCGCGCCTATAGGGACTCATGCGCTTCCTGGGCATTTGTCGGCGAGAACGGCCGAAATCGTAGGCGCCGAACTTTTCTCGGCGCAAGAACCGACCCGGAAGGGCTCCACTAGGTGCATTCGAACATGGGCCACTCGAATACGCACTAACATGCAGGTCGGTGAATGCTTTTCCCCGCGCCTATAGGGACTCATGCACTTACTGAGCATTTGTCGGCGAGAACGGCCGAAATCGTAGGTGCCGAACTTTTCTCGGCGCAAGAACCGACCCGGAAGGGCTCCACTAGGTGCATTCGAACATGGGCCACTCGAATACGCACTAACATGCAGGTCGGTGAATGCTTTTCCCCGCGCCTATAGGGACTCATGCACTTACTGAACATTTGTCGGCGAGAACGGCCGAAATCGTTGGCGCCGAACTTTTCTCGGCGCAAGAACCAACCCGGAAGGGCTCCACTATGTGCATTCGAACATGGGCCACTCGAATACGCACTATCATGCAGGTCGGTAAATGCTTTTCCCTGTGCGTATAGGGACTCATGCGCTTCCGGAGCATTTGCCGGCGAGAACGGCTGAAATCGTAGGCGCCGAAATTTTCTCGGCGCAAGAACCGACCCGGAAGGGCTCCACTAGGTGCACTCGAACATGGGCCACTCGAATACGCACTAACGCGCAGGTCGGTGAATGCTTTTCCCTGCGCCTATAGGGACTCATGTGCTTCCGGAGCATTTGCCGGCGAGAACGGCCGAAATCGTAGGCGCCGAATTTTCTCGGCGCAAGAACCGACCCGGAAGGGCTCCACTAGTTTCATTCGAACACGGGCCACTCGAATACTCACTAACATGCAGGTCGGTGAATGCTAACATGCAGGTCGGTGAATGCTTTTCCCCGCGCCTATAGGGACTCATGCACTTCCGGAGCATTTGTCGGCGATCACGGTCGAAATCGTTGGCGCCGAACTTTTCTCGGCGCAAGAACCGACCCGGAAGGGCTCCACTAGGTGCATTCGAACATGGGCCACTCGAATACGCACTAACGTGCAGGTCGGTGAATGCTTTTACCTGGGCCTATAGGGACTCATGCACTTACTGAACATTTGTCGGCGAGAACGGCCGAAATCGTTGGCGCCGAACTTTTCTCGACGCAAGAACCAACCCGGAAGGGCTCCACTAGGTGCATTCGAACATGGGCCACTCGAATACGCACTAACATGCAGGTCGGTAAATGCTTTTCCCTGCGCTTATAGGGACTCATGCGCTTCCGGAGCATTTGCCGGCGAGAACGGCCGAAATCGTAGGCGCCGAACTTTTCTCGGCGCAAGAACCGACCCGGAAGGGCTCCACTAGTTGCACTCGAACATGGGCCAATGGAATACGCACTAACGTGCAGGTCGATGAATGCTTTTTCCTGCGTCTATAGGGACTCATGCGCTTCCGCAGCATTTGTCGGCGAGAACGGCCGAAATCGTAGGCGCCGAACTTTTCTCGGCGCAAGAACCGACCCGGAAGGGCTCCACTAGGTGCACTCGAACATGGGCCACTCGAATACGCACTAACGCGCAGGTCGGTGAATGCTTTTCCCTGCGCCTATAGGGACTCATGCGCTTCCGGAGCATTACCATTACCATTACCTTTAGCATTACCATTAGCATAACCATAACCATTACCATTACCATTACCATTAACATTAGCATTACCATTACCATTAGCATTACCATTACCATTACCATTACCATTACCATTAGCATTACCATTACCATAACCATTACCATTACCATTAGCATTAGCATTAGCATTTCCATTACCATTACCTTTATCATTAGCATTACCATTAGTATTATCATTACCATTACCATTACCATTAGCACTAGCATTACCATTACCATTACCGTTACCATTACCATTAGCATTAGCATTACCATTACCATTAGCATTACCATTACCATTAGCATAACCATTACCATTAACATTACCATTACCATTAGCATAACCATTACCATTAGCATTACCATTACCATTACCATTAGCATTAACATTAGCATTACCATTACCATTACCATTACGATTACGATTACCATTGCCATTAGCATTACCATTACCAATACCAATACCATTACCATTACCATTACCATTACCATTATCATTACCATTACCTTTACCATTAGCATTACCATTACCATTACCATTACCTTTACCATTAGCATTACCATTACCATTAGCATTAGCATTACCATTTCCATTACAAGTACCATTACCATTACCATTACCATTACCATTATCATTACCATTAGCATTACCATTACCATTACCATTATTATTAGCATTAGCATTAGCATTACCAATACCATTACCATTACCATTAGCATAACCATAACCATTACCATTACCATTACCATTAGCATTTCCATTACCATTACCATTACCATTACCATTACTATTACCATTAGCATGACCATTACCAATACCAATATCATTACCATTACCATTATCTTTACCATGACCATTACCATTACGATTACCATTACAATTGCCATTGGCATTACCATTACCATAACCATTAGCATTACCATTACCATTAGCATAAACATAACCATTACCATTACCATTACCATTACCATTGGCATTATGATTACCATTACCGTTACCATTATCATTAGCATTAGCATTAGCATTACCATTATTATTAGCATTACCATTACCATTAACATTAGCATTACCATTACCATTACCTACCATTACCATTACCATTACCATTAGCATTACCATTAGCATTACCATTATCATTACCATTACTATTACCATTACCATTAGCATTACCATTACCATAACCATTACCATTACCATGACCTTTACCATTAGCATTTCCAATAGCATTACCATTACCATTACCTTTACCATTACCATTACCATTAGCATTACCATTACCATTAGCATTAGCATTACCATTACCATTACCATTAGCATTACCATTACCATTACCAGTACCATTACTATTACCATTACTATTAGCATTACCATTACCGTTACCATTAGCATTACCATTACCACTACCATTACTATTACCATTAGCATTACCATTACCATTAGCATTAGCATTACCATTATCATTAGCATTGCCATTACCATTACCATTACCATTAGCATTACCATTACCATTAGCATTACCATTAGCATTACCGTTACCATTTCCATTACCATTAGCATTACCATTACCATTAACATTAGCATTACCATTAACATTACTATTACTATTACCATTGTTATTACCATTAGCATTACCATTACCACTACCATTACCATTATCATTCTCATTACCATTACCATTAGCATTACCATTATCATTAGCATTAGCATTACCATTACCATTACCATTAGCATTACCATTACCATTAGCAATACCATTAGCAATACCATTACCATTACCATTATCATTACCATTACCATTTACATTTCCATTACCATTAGCATTACCATTAGTATTACCATTTCCATTATCATTACCATTACCATTCGCATTACCACTATCATTGCCATTGCCATTAGCATTAGCATTACCATTAGCATTACCATTACCATTAACATTAGCATTACCATTACCATTAGCATTACCATAACCATTACCATAACCATTACCTTTACCATTAGCATTACCAAACCATTACCATTACCATTACCTTTACCATTAGCATTACCATTACCATTGCCATTACCATTAGCATTAGCATTACCATTTCCATTACAACTACCATTACCATTACCATTACCATTACCATTACTATTACCATTACCATTACCATTACCATTACCATTAATATTAGCATTAGCATTAGCATTACCAATACCATTACCATTACCATTAGCATAACCAGAACCATTACCATTACCATTACCATTACCATTACCATTAGCATTTCCATTACCATTACCATTACCATTTCCATTAGCATTTCCATTACCATTACCATTACCATTACCATTACCATTAGCATTACCATTACCATTACAATTAGCATGACCATTACCAATACCAATACCATTACCATTACCATTACCTTTATCATTACCATGACCATTACCATTATGATTACCATTAGCATAACCATTAGCATTACCATTACCATAACCATTAGCATTACCATAACCATTACCATTACCATTAGCATAACCATTACCATTACCATTACCATAACCATTAGCATTGCCATTACCATTACCATTAGCATTACCATTACCATTAGCATTACCATTAGCATTACCGTTACCATTTCCATTACCATTAGCATTACCATTACCATTAACATTAGCATTACCATTAACATTACTATTACTATTACCATTGTTATTACCATTAGCATTACCATTACCACTACCATTACCATTATCATTTTCATTACCATTACCATTAGCATTACCATTATCATTAGCATTAGCATTACCATTACCATTACCATTAGCATTACCATTACCATTAGCAATACCATTAGCAATACCATTACCATTACCATTATTATTACCATTACCATTTACATTTCCATTACCATTAGCATTACCATTAGTATTACCATTTCCATTATCATTACCATTACCATTCGCATTACCATTATCATTGCCATTGCCATTAGCATTAGCATTACCATTAGCATTACCATTACCATTAACATTAGCATTACCATTACCATTACCATTAGCATTACCATTACCATTACCATTACCATAACCATTACCTTTACCATTAGCATTACCAAAACCATTACCATTACCATTACCTTTACCATTAGCATTACCATTACCATTACCATTACCATTACCATTACCATTAGCATTAGCATTACCATTTCCATTACAACTACCATTACCATTACCATTACCATTACTATTACCATTACCATTACCATTACCATTAATATTAGCATTAGCATTAGCATTACCAATACCATTACCATTACCATTAGCATAACCATAACCATTACCATTACCATTACCATTACCATTAGCATTTCCATTACCATTACCATTACCATTTCCATTAGCATTTCCATTACCATTACCATTACCATTAGCATTACCATTACCATTACAATTAGCATGACCATTACCAATACCAATACCATTACCATTACCATTACCATTACCTTTATCATTACCATGACCATTACCATTACGATTACCATTACCATTGCCATTGGCATTACCATTACCATAACCATTAGCATTACCATTACCATTAGCATAAACATAACCATTACCATTACCATTACCATTGGCATTACCATTACCATTACCGTTACCATTACCATTAGCATTAGCATTACCATTATTATTAGCATTACCATTACAATTAACAATAGCATTACCATTACCATTACCTACCATTACCATTACCATTACCATTACCATTAGCATTACCATTAGCATTACCATTACCATTACCATTGGCATTACCATTACCATTATCATTACCATTACCATTACCATTACCATTACCATAACCATTAGCATTTCCATTAGCATTACCATTACCATTACCATTACCATTAGCATTACCATTACCATTACCATTAGCAGTACCATTAACCATTACCATTACCATTACCAGTACCAAAGCTGCAGAGGTCTTTGTGGGTGTCCACATGGCACTCAATCCTGATGTCAGTTTTTGAGTCGACTCAAAGGTTAAACTGGTACGACCCTCAACAACACAGAGCTGTAGAGGCCTTTGTGGGTGTCCACATGGCACTCAATCCTGATGTCAGCATTTCCATACCTCAAGAATTTCACGTTCAACTCTCACCAGCAAAGAGCTGTAGGGGTCCTTGCAAATGTCCACATCACATCGCACTTGCTGATGCTGTCAACCACCCTCACGCAAGCATGCCATGAGGACCATCATTCCATCACCCCGTTATTCCCATCATACCTATCGCTCTCCTTCACGCCAGGTTTATGGCGAGGAGTGGTCGTTTGGCTACTACGAGCGGCTCCTACGTATACTAAGTATTCGTATACGGTGCACCAATTTCTCTTCACTCTAAAACTAGACGGCAGTTTACGGATGTGCATCGACTGCCGCGCACTGAACAAACACACTGTCAAAATCAAATATCCCATACCGCGCATAGACGACCTACTGGATCAATTGCGTGGTGCAACAGTATTTTCGAAGCTGGACCTATGGCGGGTTACTGGCAGATCAAGATGGCAGACAACTCGGTCCACAAGACGGCATTCCGTACCAGATACGGCTCCTACGAATACTTAATCATGCCGTTCGGACTCTGCAACGCACCAGCAACGTTTCAGGCGGAGATGAATCACATCTTATGACCCCTGATGGACGAGTGCGTAGTGGTGTACCTGGACGACATTCTTATCTACTCCAAGAACATGAAGGAGCACGTGGAGCATCTGCGGAAGGTGTTCGAGATCCTGCGGAAAAATAAGTTCTACATGAAGCTGTCAAAGAGTGACTTTGCACTGAAGAAGGTGCAGTTTCTCGGGCACATGGTGAGTGCCGAGGGCGTACACGTGGACCCGCGGAAGATCAAAGCCGTCAAGAAGTGGAAAGTACCGGAGAACGTGAAGGAGTTGCAGCAGTTCCTAGGCTTTGCCAACTACTACAATATGTTCGTGCCAGAGTACGCTAAGATAGCAGCGCCACTGACCGACCTACTGAAAAAGGATACGCCCTTCAAATGGGATACTCCTCATCAGCAAGCTATGGAGCACTTACAGAGAGCACTGACTACAGCGCCAGTATTCATCCTACCGGACCCAGACAAGGACTACGTAGTTGAAGCGGACGCTAGTGACCAGGCAGTCGGAGCAGTACTGATGCAGGATCACGGAAACGGTTTACAGTAAGAAGCTACACTGAGCAGAACTGAACTATCCCATTCACGACAAGGAAGCCTTAGCCATAGTGGAGGTGTTACCTAGAGGAAGCCAAGACCACAGTCTATACTGACCACTGCAGTCTCAAATACCTGAAGTCGCAGCCGACGCTCTCAAGACGACTGGTGCGGTGGATGGACTTCTTGGAAACTCACTTCCACTACGACATCGTCTACAAACCCGGGCTACACAACAAGGCAGACGCATTGAGCCGCTCCGGACATGTAGCAGGCATCCAGCTTGACGGGATGAACCCTCAGCTCAAGGGTCTATTCCAACATGGGTACTCCGTGGACGCAGAAATCGCTACAGCACAGACTAATAAGATGTTACAGTGGGAGAAAGACTTAGCTGTAATGAAGGGTACAGGAAAGATATGGGTACCGAATTACGCCCCGCTACGGCAGATCCTATTGGAGGAGTTTCACGACGTACCTTACGAGGGACATTTCGGGAGCAACAAGACGTTAGCAGGGATAGCGAAGTATTACTACTGGCCCGGGATGGCAGCAGACGTGCAGCAGTTCGTCACCTCTTGCGACACGTGCCAGCGGATGAAGAGTAGCAAGCAGGAAAAAGCAGGGTTACTTCAGCCTCTACCCGTACCGGAGCAGCCATGGCAGGTCGTTAGCCTCGTCTTCATCACGGGACTTCCCTCAACCTCACGGGTACATGATTCCATCCTCGTAGTGATCGATAAGTTCTCCAAAATGGGTCACTTCATCCCGACCAACTGCTCGCCTCTTCTTTGACCGCATCATCACCATCCACGGCATCCCCGCTACACTCATCTCAGACAGAGACCCAAAATTTACTAGTAAGTTCTGGAAGGAGCGCATGGGACTGTTGGGGACTAAGCTTGCGATGTCTTCAGCATACCATCCCCAGACTGACGGACAGACAGAGCGACTCAATCATGTGGTTGAACAGTTACTGCGCACAGCTTGCAAAGATGGTGTAAGCCACTGGGACACACAGTTACCGACCCTAGAGTTCTCTTACAACAACACGTCACATGCGGCCATAGGGAAATCTCCTTTCTTCCTGTGTTACGGACTGGAACCACTCACACCACAGCAGCCAACCACAGCGGCACACGTCCAAGCCGCACACGACTTCATCACCAGCATGCAGCAGCTATGGGAGAAGACCCAGCGGCGTCTTACCACGATGCAGAACTCTCAGAAGCATTATGCCGATCGCTAGCGACGAGATCACTCAGTAGCAGTCGGAGATCAGGTGCTTCTTGATACGCGCAACTTGAACCTGTCTCACCTCCCATCCAAACTCCGTACTCGCTTCTGTGGTCCATTTTTCGTGGAGGCACAGGTGACACCAGTTACATTCTGCTTGCGCTTACCTCCTACGTGGAAGCTTCACATTGCTTTCCATGTTCAGCTACTGAAGCCCTACAAGGACCCCAACGAACAGTTCCACGGACGGCAGCTACCACCACCACCACCTGTTCTCATGCAGGATGAACCAGAATACGAAGTGGAGCGCGTTCTCACTCATCGGCGCCGCGGCGGCAAGACCCTCGAGTTCCTGATACGCTGGAAGGGATATGACCCCACTGAGGACAGTTGGGTTGCAGAAGCTGATATGGGCAATGCACGCCGTGCTCTCAAGGACTATCTTGTCAAGTAGGGTGTTTCTCACGCCACCCAGCTTTGAGGGGGGGACGTGTGAGAGTACGACGGCTTATGCCAGCTATACTTGCTTGCCTTTCCTTTATTATGCTATTTCTAGCATAGGAATATTTTATGCATGCATGAATTGCTTGATTTCCTAGGCTAGGTGCTCTCCTATATTTTATTATAGTTATAGTACCGAGCTAGGTTGCGTGCACCGAATTCTGGGCTTTTCGGTTGCCACCAAATTGCCTTTTACCGAATTCGGGAAGGGTGTGTTCGGGACGCTTCGCGACCCTCAGAACCTTCGCGTAACACCTGGTTACTGGGCCTTCTGTCGAGCCTATATATAGCCTCGTGTTGTACCCAGGTGATTCATTCAATTCAAACTCTCTTTTCTGAGCTCGATCCTAGATCCTCACACTGCACACGTGCGGATTCTTCCACGTTTTGGGGTGGAAGCGCTCGTTCCGAGCGTTTTTCTTCCGCCGGGTCACATGGCTGCAGTTTTCTAGGCTTATTACCAAGCCACCAAGGCTGCGGGAGAGTTGCGAGCATCATCGGTCATCGGCGCTTGAGAATGAAGAGCGCCCGCTGCATTTTCTGCACATGTGCGGAT
Organism: Closterium sp. Naga37s-1; assembly: GCA_947471745.1. Lineage (NCBI taxonomy): Eukaryota > Viridiplantae > Streptophyta > Zygnematophyceae > Desmidiales > Closteriaceae > Closterium > Closterium sp. Naga37s-1. The sequence goes on along the minus strand of CANJKZ010000640.1, from coordinate 54,241 downwards.
CCTTCCGCGCGTTTTGGGGAAGGAAGCACTCGTTCCGAGCATTTTTCTTCCGTCGGTTCACATGGCTGCACTTGTCTAGGCTTATTACCAAGCAAGCAAGGCTGCGGGAGAGTTGCGAGCATCATCGGTCATCGGCGCTTGAGAATGAAGAGCGCCCGCTGCACTTCCTGCACATGTGCGGATCCTTCCGCGTTTTGGGGAAGGAAGCACTCGTTCCGAGCATTTTTCTTCCATCGGGTCACGTTGCTGCAATTGCCTGGGCCTATTACCAAGCGAGCAAGGGCGTTGGAGGGTTGCGAGCATCATCGATCATCGGCGCTCGCGAATGAAGAGCGCTTGCTGCACATCCTGCACATGTGTGGATTCATCCGAGTTTTTGGGGTGGAAGCGCTCGTTCCGGGCGTTCTTCTTCCGCCAGGTCACGTGGCTGCGCTTGTCTGGGGCTATTACCTAGCCAACAATGGCCTGTGAGGGTTGTGAGCATCATCGGTCATCGGCGCTCACGAATGAAGAGCGCCCGCTGCACTTCCTACACATGTGCGGATCCTTCCGCGTTTTGGGGGTGGAAGCACTCGTTCTGAGCGTTTTTCTTCCGTTGGATAACGTGGCTGCGCATGTCTGGTCCTATTACCAAGCCAGCAAGGGCGTAGGATGGTTGCAAGCATCATCGGTCATAGGCGCTCGCGAATAAAGAGCGTCCGCTGCACTTCCTGCACATGTGCGGATCCTTCCGCGTTTTGGGGCTGGAAGCGCTCGTTCCGGGCGCTTTTCTTCCGCCGGGTCACGTGGCTGCACTTGTCTAGGCCTATTACCGAGCCAGCAAGGACGTGGGAGGGTTGCGAGCATCATCGCTCGCGAATGAAGAGCGCCCGCTGCACTTCCTGCACATGTGTGGATTCTTCCGCGTTTTGGGGTGGAAGCGCTCGTTACGAGTGTTTTTCTTCCGCCGGGTCACGTGGCTGCACTTTTCTAGGCATATTACCATGCCACCAAGGGTGTGGGAGAGTAACTAGCATCATCGGTCATCGGCGCTTTAGAATGAAGAGCGCCCGCTGCATTTTCTGCACATGTGCGGATCCTTCCGCGCGTTTTGGGGAAGGAAGCACTCGTTCCGAGCATTTTTCTTCTGTCGAGTCACGTGGCTGCACTTTTCTGGGCCTATTACCAAGCGAGAAAGGGCGTGGGAGGGTTGCAAGCATTATCGGTCATCGGCGCTCGCGAATGAAGAGCGCCCGCTGCACTTCCTGCACTTGTGCGGATCCTTCCGCGTTTTGGGGGTGGAAGCGCTCGTTCCGAGCGATTTTCTTCCGCCGGGTCAAGTGGCTGAGCTTGTCTAGGCCTATTACCCAGCCAGCAAGGGCGTGGGAGGGTTGCGAGCATCATCGGTCATCGGCGCTCACGAATGAAGAGCGCCCGCTGCACTTCCTGCACATGTGCGGATCCTTCCGCGTTTTGGGGGTGGAAGCACTCGTTCTGAGCGTTTTTCTTCCGCCGTGTCACGTGGCTTTGCTTGTCTGGTCCTATTTCCATGCGAGCAAGGGCGTGGGAGGGTTGCGAGCATCATCGGTCATCGGCGCTCGCGAATGAAGAGCGCCCACTGCACTTCCTGCACATGTGTGGATTCTTCCGCGTTTTGGGGGTGGAAGCGTTCGTTACGAGCGTTCGTCTTCCGCCGGGTCACGTGGCTGCGCTTGTCTGGGCCTATCACCAAGCCAACAAGGGCGTGTGAGGGTTGCGAGCATCATCAGTCATCGGCGCTCGCGAATGAAGATCGCCCGCTGCACTTCCTGCACATGTGCGGATCCTTCCGCGTTTTGGGGGTGGAAGCACTCGTTCTGAGCGTTTTTCTTCCGCCGGGTCATGTGGCTGTGATTGTCTGGTCCTATTTCCAAGCGAGCAAGGGCGTGGGAGGGTTGCGAGCATCATCGGTCATCGGCGCTCGCAAATGAAGAGCGCCCGCTGCACTTCCTGCACATAGTGCGGATCCTTCCCGCCCCAATGTCCCGCTTTCCATCACCTCGCCCCATTCTCCCGCTTTCCATCACCCCGCCCCATTCTCCCACTTTCCATCACCCCGCCCCATTCTACCGCTTTCCATCACCCCGCCCCATTCTCCCGCTTTCCATCACCCTGCCCCATTCTCCTGCTTTCCATCACCCCGCCCCATTCTCTCGCTTTCCATCTCCCCGCCCCGTTCTCCCTCCTTCCATCACCCCGCCCCGTTCTCCCTCCTTCCATCACCCCGCCCCATTCTCCTGCTTTCCATCACCCCGCCCCATTCTCCCGCTTTCCATCACCCCGCCCCATTCTCCCGCTTTCCATCACCCCGCCCCATTCTCCCGCTTTCCATCACCCCGCCCCATTCTCCCGCTTTCCATCACCCCGCCCCATTCTCCCGCTTTCCATCACCCTGCACCTTTCTCCCGCTTTCCATCACCCCGCCCCATTCTCCCGCTTTCCATCACCCCGCCCCATGCTCCCTCTTTCCATCACCCCGCCCCATTCTCCCACTTTCCATCACCCCGCCCCATGCTCCTTCCTTCCATCACCCCGCCCCACTCTCCCTCCTTCCATCACCCCGCCCCATTCTCCCGCTTTCCATCACCCCGCCCCATTCTCCCGCTTTCCATCACCCCGCCCTATTCTCCCGCTTTTCATCACCCCGCCCCAGTCTCCCGCTTTCCACCACCCCGCCCCATTCTCCCGCTTTCCATCACCCCACCCCATTCTCCCGCTTTCCATCATCCCGCCCCATTCTCCCGCTTTCCATAACCCCGCCCCATTCTCCCTCCTTCCATCACTCCGACCCATTCTCCCTCCTTCCATCACCCCGCCACATTCTCCCGCTTTCAATCACCCCGCTCCATTCTCCCGCTTTCCATCACCCCGCCCCCTTCTCCCTCATTCCATCACCCCGCCCCATTCTCCCTCCTTCCATCTCCCTGCCCCATTCTCCCGCTTTCCATCACCCCGCCCCGTTCTCCCGCTTTCCATCATCCCGCCCCATTCTCCCGCGTTCCATCACCCAGCCCCATTCTCCCGCTTTCCATCATCCCGCCTCATTCTCCCGCTTTCCATCACCCCGCCCCATTCTCCCGCTTTCCATCACCCCGCCCCATTCTCCCGCTTTCCATCACCCCGCCCCATTCTCCCGCTTTCCATCACCCCGCCCCATGCTCCCTCTTTCCATCACCCCGCCCCATTCTCCCGCTTTCCATCACCCCGCCCCATTCTCCCGCTTTCCATCACCCCGCCCCGTTCTCCCTCCTTCCATCACCCCGCCCCATTCTCCCGCTTTCCATCACCCCGCCCCATTCTCCCGCTTTTCATCACCCCGCCCCATTATCCCGCTTTCCATCACCCCGCCTCATTCTCCTGCTTTCCATCGTCCCGCCCCATTCTCTCGCTTTCCATCACCCCGCCCCATTCTCCCGCTTTCCATCACCCCGCCCCATTCTCCCGCTTTCCATCACCCCGCCCCATTCTCCCGCTTTCCATCACCCCACCCCCTTCTCCCTCATTCCATCACCCCGCCCCATTCTCCCTCCTCCCATCACCCCGCCCCATTCTCCCGCTTTCCATCACCCCGCCCCGTTCTCCCGCTTTCCATCATCCCGCCCCATTCTCCCGCGTTCCATCACCCCGCCCCATCTCCCTCCTTCCATCACCCCGCCCCATGCTCCCTCCTTCCATCTCCCCGCCCCATTCTCCCGCTTTCCATCACCCCGCCCCATTCTCCCGCTTTCCTTCAACCCGCCCTATTCTCCCGCTTTCCATCACCCCGCCCCATTCTCCCGCTTTCCATCACACCGCCCCATTCTCCCTCCTTCCATCACCCCACCCCATTCTCCCTCCTTCCATCACCCCGCCCCATTCTCCCGCTTTCCATCACCCCGCCCCATTCTCCCGCTTTCCATCACCCCGCCCCATTCTCCCGCTTTCCATCACCCCGCCACATTCTCCCGCTTTCCATCACCTCGCCCCATTCTCCCACTTTCCATCACCCCGCCCCCTTCTCCCTCATTCCATCACCCCGCCCCATTCTCCCTCCTCTCATCACCCCGCCCCATTCTCCCGCTTTCCATCACCCCGCCCCATTCTCCCTCTTTCCATCGTCCCGCCCCATTCTCCCGCGTTCCATCACCCCGCCCCATCTCCCTCCTTCCATCACCCCGCCCCATGCTCCCTCCTTCCATCTCCCCGCCCCATTCTCCCGCTTTCCATCACCCCGCCCCATTCTCCCGCTTTCCAGCACCGCACCCCATTCTCCCGCTTTCCATCACCCCGCCCCATTCTCCCGCTTTCCATCACCCCACCCCATTCTCCCGCTTTCCATCACCCCGCCCCATTCTCCGGCTTTCCATCACCCCACCCCATTCTCCTGCTTTCCATCACCCCGCCCCATTCTCCCGCTTTCCATCACCCCGCCCCATTCTCCCGCTTTCCATCACCCCGCCTCATTCTCCCGCTTTCCATCACCCCGCCCCATTCTCCCGCTTTCCATCACCCCGCCTCATTCTCCCGCTTTCCATCACCCCGCCCCATTCTCCCGCTTTCCTTCACCCCACCCCATTCTCCCTCCTTCCATCACCCCGCCCCATTCTCCCTCCTTCCATCACCCCGCCCCATTCTCCCGCTTTCCATCACCCCGCCCCATTCTCCCGCTTTCCATCACCCCGCCCCATTCTCCCGCTTTCCTTCACCCCGCCCCATTCTCCCGCTTTCCTTCACCCCACCCCATTCTCCCTCCTTCCATCACCCCGCCCCATTCTCCCTCCTTCCATCACCCCACCCCATTCTCCCGCTTTCCATCACCTCGCCCCATTCTCCCACTTTCCATCACCCCGCCCCATTCTCCCGCTTTCCATCACCCCGCCCCATTCTCCCGCTTTCCATCACCCCGCCCCATTCTTCCACTTTCCATCACCCCGCCCCGTTCTCCCGCTTTCCATCACCCGCCCCATTCTCCCGCTTTCCATCACCCCGCCCCATTCTCCCGCTTTCCATCACCCGCCCCATTCTCCCGCTTTCCACCACCCCGCCCGATTCTCCCGCTTTCCATCACCCCGCCCCATTCTCCCGCTTTCCATCACCCCGCCCCATTCTCTCGCTTTCCATCACCCCGCCCCATTCTCCCTCCTTCCATCACCCCGCCCCTTTCTCCCTTCTTCCAGCGCCCCGCCCCATTCTCCCGCTTTCCATCACCCCACCCCATTCTCTCGCTTTCCATCACCCCGCTCCATTCTCCCGCTTTCCATCACCCCGCCCCATTCTCCCGCTTTCCATCACCCTGCCCCATTCTCCCGCTTTCCATCACCCCGCCCCATTCTCCCTCCTTCCATCACCCCGCCCCATTCTCCCTCCTTCCATCACCCCGCCCCATTCTCCCTCTTTCCATCACCCTGGCCCACTCTCCCGCTTTCCATCACCCTGCCCCATTCTCCTGCTTTCCATCACCCCGCCCCATTCTCCCTCTTTCCATCACCCCGCCCCATTCTCCCGCTTTCCATCACAACGCCCCATTCTCCCTCTTTCCATCACCCCGCCCCATTCTCCCTCTTTCCATCACCCCGCCCTATTCTCCCGCTTTCCATCACCCCGCCCCATTCTCCCTCTTTCCATCACCGCGCCCCATTCTTCCGCTTTCCATCACCCACCCCATTCTCCCGCTTTCCATCACCCCGCCCCATTCTCCCTCTTTCCATCACCCCGCCCCTTTCTCCCGCTCTCCATCACCCCGCCCCATTGTCCCCCTTTCCATCACCCCGCCCCATTCGCCCTCTTTCCATCATCCCGCCCCATTCTCCCTCCTTCCATCACCCCGCCCCATTCTCCCGCTTTCCATCACCCCGCCCCATTCTCCCGCTTTCCATCACCCCGCCCCATTCTCCCGCTTTCCATCACCCCACCCCATTCTCCCGCTTTCCATCACCCCGCCCCATTCTCCCGCTTTCCATCACCCCGCCCCATTCTCCCGCTTTCCATCACCCCGCCCCATTCTCCCGCTTTCCATCACCCCGCCTCATTCTCCCGCTTTCCATCACCCCGCCCCATTCTCCCGCTTTCTTTCACCCCACCCCATTCTCCCTCCTTCCATCACCCCGACCCATTCTCCCTCCTTCCATCACCCCGCCCCATTTTCCCGCTTTCCATCACCCCGCCCCATTCTCCCGCTTTCCTTCACCCCACCCCATTCTCCCGCTTTCTATCACCCCGCCCCATTCTGCCATTTTCCATCACCCCGCCCCATTCTCCCTCCTTCCATCACCCCGCCCCATTCTCCCTCCTTCCATCGCCCCGCCCCATTCTCCCACTTTCCATCACCCCGCCCCATTCTCCTTCCTTCCATCACCCCGCCCATTCTCCCTCCTTCCATCACCCCGCCCCATTCTCCCGCTTTCCATCACCCCGCCCCGTTCTCCCGCTTTCCATCACCCGCCCCATTCTCCCGCTTTCCACCACCCCGCCCCATTCTCCCGCTTTCCATCACCCCGCCCCATTCTCCCTTTTTCCATCACCCCGCCCCATTCTCTCGCTTTCCATCACCCCGCCCCATTCTCCCTCCTTCCATCACCCCGCCCCTTTCTCCCTCCTTCCAGCGCCCCGCCCCATTCTCCCGCTTTCCATCACCCCTCCCCATTCTCTCGCTTTCCATCACCCCGCCCCATTCTCCCGCTTTCCATCACCCCGCCCCATTCTCCCGCTTTCCATCACCCTGCCCCATTCTCCCGCTTTCCATCACCCCGCCCCATTCTCCCTCCTTCCATCACCCCGCCCCATTCTCCCTCTTTCCATCACCCTGCCCCATTCTCCCGCTTTCCATCACGACGCCCCATTCTCCCTCTTTCCATCACCCCGCCCCATTCTCCCTCTTTCCATCACCCCGCCCTATTCTCCCGCTTTCCATCACCCCGCCCCATTCTCCCGCTTTCCATCACCCCGCCCCATTCTCCCGCTTTCCATCACCCCGCCCCATTCTCCCTCCTTCCATCACCCCGCCCCATGCTCCCGCTTTCCATCACCCCGCCCGATTCTCCCGCTTTCCATCACCCCGCCCCATTCTCCCTTTTTCCATCACCCCGCCCAATTCTCTCGCTTTCCATAACCCATTCCCATTCTCCCTCCTTCCATCACCCCGCCCCTTTGTCCCTCCTTCCAGCGCCCCGCCCCATTCTCCCGCTTTCCATCACCCCACCCCATTCTCTCGCTTTCCATCACCCCGCTCCATTCTCCCGCTTTCCATCACCCCGCCCCATTCTCCCGCTTTCCATCACCCTGCCCCATTGTCCCGCTTTCCATCACCCCGCCCCATTCTCCCTCCTTCCATCACCCCGCCCCATTCTCCCTCCTTCCATCACCCCGTCCCATTCTCCCGCTTTCCATCACCCTGGCCCACTCTCCTGCTTTCCATCACCCTGCCCCATTCTCCTGCTTTCCATCACCCCGGCCCATTCTCCCTCTTTCCATCACCCCGCCCCATTCTCCCGCTTTCCATCACGACGCCCCATTCTCCCTCTTTCCATCACCCCGCCCCATTCTCCCTCTTTCCATCACCCCGCCCTATTCTCCCGCTTTCCATCACCCCGCTTCATTCTCCCTCTTTCCATCACCGCGCCCCATTCTTCCGCTTTCCATCACCCACCCCATTCTCCCGCTTTCCATCACCCCGCCCCATTCTCCCTCTTTCCATCACCCCGCCCCATTCTCCCTCTTTCCATCACCCCGCCCCATTCTCTCGCTTTCCATCACCCCGCCCCTTCTCCCTCCTTCCATCACCCCGCCCCATTCTCCCTCCTTCCATCACCCCGCCCCATTCTCCCGCTTTCCATCACCCCGCCCCATTCTCCCTCCTTCCATCACCCCGCCCCATTCTCCCTCCTTCCATCACCCAGCCCAATTCTCCCGCTTTCTATCACCCCGCCCCATTCTCCCGCTTTCCATCTGTTGGTGCAACCCTACGGTTTGCACTCGGCTTGTTGTCCGTGTGCGTGAATGTGTGTGTGTATGGAATGGTATGAGGGCATGGGATAATATATATTTCATGCTTATAATTGTGTGTGAATGTTGAGTCATGATGTCGAGTGTGTGTGTCGAGTCAATAGCGAGTTATCGCTAGACGCGTGTTACGCGGTCGTTTGTGTCTCGCGCGCGGTTTCTATTTTGTCGTGCGCAGTTTCTATTTTGTCCTGTGTCGAACGTTCGGCGTGTTGCAGGTGTGTGCAGCAGACCCATCAAGAACTCAAGGATGAGTTTGTGATGAAGAGCCCGAGCCTTGGTGTCAAGCCTCAAGTGATTTCGAAGCTTGCCAAAAGGGTACACCTCAAGATATTGAAGATAGTTACATTACTTTGTGTAGTGTAACATTTCACTTGGTGTAGGCCCTAGTGAAGGGTAGTTTCGAGACCCTTCGTGGTTGGGGACAGTGTGGCACTGTTCCACATCACTGTACCTCGGCTCTTGGGGTTTGTAGGAGCTGGGAGTCATTCCCAACTCGTAACTCTTCCTATCTTGTGTTCTAAGACTATAGTGGCTGCCATAGTACCGTTCGTTCAAACCGACGCTGTGTCGTCAATTCTTTATCAAATCGTGCAATCTAAATTGCTAATTGTAGACGACGTGAAGACGCTCCAGATCCAATTTGAATCAAGTCATTTGCAGCTGTGAGCAGAACGCTATCAACGTTTGAAGCCGCTGTGCAGAAATCCGTCTGTGCTCTCTATCTTTCGTTTTAGGCACATTCAAGCCTATTGTGACCATAACAAGTGGTATCAGAGCCCCTTGGAGCAGTTTCGACAATGTCTGGACCTGAGGAAAGGGGTGGCAGAGGTGCTGGTGGCAGTGGAGAAGCTCAAGCTCAAGGCCAACCCCGTGATTCAGCCATGGCGCCCATGCAACCAAGTCTTGGCCCACCTAGGGATGAGCCTAGGGTGTTTGGGCTTGACAAGTTCAACGGTGACAACTTTGCTGAATGGTCCTTCAAGATGGAGAACATCTTTGACCACTATGACCTGCTGGAGGTGATGGAAGGAACGGAGAAGCGCCCCGAGAACGACCCGGAGAAGAGCCCGTGGGTGCGGAAGAGCGCACAAGGCTATCTCTTACTTGGGCAAGCGTTGGGGAGCAGTCAGATCCGTCACATCAAGCCACTCCAGCGTGAACCAGAGAAAGGACCAAAGGCATGGGCTGCTCTCAAGGGTGTACATGCTCCTGCAACAGCGGCGGTAGTGGTGGTGTTGGAACGGCAAATGGCGGCACTACGAATTGAAGAAGACGAAGCGGTTGAAGAAGGGGTGCAGAAATTCTTCGACTTGTTGACGCGGCTTGAGGGAGCTGATTTGAACTACAGTGAGCTCCAAAAGAAGACCAAGTTGCTGGCCTTACTCCCAGAGTCATGGTCCTCGCTCATCATCAACCTTAATCGCGACTTGCCCCGCCTCTCGCTTGAAGACGTGAAGCGAGCTATCCTTCAAGAGGATTTCCACCGCCGTGAGTTGGCGAGTGCGGATGGCGCTGGGGCAGCGAGCATCGGCCGTGGATATGGTCGAGGAAGAGGCAGAGGACGAGGGGGAGGAAGGTTTGGTGGCAGCAACTTCGGTGGAGGCCGCAGGAGTGGCGGTTACGGCAGCGACGACAAGAGCTACGGACGCGGTCGCGGCCGATTCGACGGCGAGTGTCACTATTGCCACAAGAGCGGACACATGTGGCGCGACTGCTACAAACTCCCTGATGGTTGGACCCCTGCTCAAGGCCAAGAGGGTAGAGGAGCAGGAGGAGGGAGAGGACGAGGCCGTGGAGGCCGTGGCGGTCGCGGTGGCCGGAGCGGCAATGATGGTCGGAAACGACGAGGAGAGTGACTACGAGGAGTGTGCCTTCGCGTTCTTCTCTCCGGTGGAGATGCCGGGAGAACCAGCAACTCTCAAGGAGGCTTTGGAGAGTAGTGATGCTGAGGAGTGGAAGAAGGCCATGGAGAGTGAGCTGAAGAGCATCGAGGAGAATGACACGTTTGAATTGGTGGAGCTACCGGAGGGGCGTACGGCGATAACGTCCAAGTGGCTCTTCAAAATCAAGTCGGATGCCGACGGCAAGATCGAGCGCTACAAGTCTAGGCTTGTAGCCAAGGGGTACCAGCAGAAGGAGAAGGTGGACTTCAAGGAGCTGTTTGCCCCTATGGTGAAGCCGACGACGCTGCGAACCCTATTCGCGGGAGCCGCCATCAAAGGATGGGTAGTAAAGCAAATGGACATCGTAACGGCATTCCTTAACGGCATCCTTGAGGAGGAGATTTTTATGGCGCAGCCAGAGGGGTTTGATGATGGTAGTGGCAGAGTGTGGAAGCTGAAGAAGGCCCTCTATGGGCTGAAGCAGGCCCCTAGGCAATGGTACATGAAGCTGCGCGAAGTGTTGGAGGGGATCGGCTTCACTCCCTCAACGGCCGATCACTCCTTGTTCATGCTTGGCGAGGGGGAGCAGAGGAGTTTCATGGTGGTTTATGTGGATGACATCCTCATTTTCTCACCCTCTTCTGACCTTGTGAAGGAGGTGATGCTGAAGCTTCAAGACAAGTTCAAGTGCAAGGCCCTTGGTGACGTGAGCTTCTACCTTGGGCTCCACATCGAACGAGATGTGGAGAAGCGGTGCATGCGGGTGCATCAACGAAAGTACCTGGAGGCATTGGCTGTCAACTTTGGGCAGAGTGAAGGCCATGTGGCTACACCCTTTCCCTCTGGGTTCAAGTGTGTGAAGGGACCAGAGGAGGAGAGCGTTGGTGAAGAGGAGAGGCGCCGATTTCACTCGTTGGTGGGCAGCCTCATGTATGCGGCGGTAAACACCCGACCGGACGTCGCGTTTGCTACCGGGCAGCTGGCTAGGGTTGTGCAATGCCCTAATGAGGAGCAGGTAGCAGCTGGAATGAGGGTGGCCAAGTATCTTGGCCAAACACCGACCGTTGGGCTGCAATACTCGGCGGCGGCACAAAGGCGCCAAAAGGGCGCGGATGGTGTTGAACCCGGGCGTTTGTTCCTCACCGCCTACTCGGATGCTTCATATGCATCAGAACCAGAGGACATGACAAGTGTGGGAGGCTTCATATGCTGTGTTGGTGGAGGCCCAACTGCTTGGGAGAGCAAGAAGCAGGTTGACCAAGCTTTGAGCTCGGTGGAGTCCGAGTACATGGCACTCTTCCGTGCCGTACGGGAGATTGTGTGGCAGCGGCGTTTGTTGGCTGAATTGGGGGAGGAGCAGCAAGGACCTACCCCACTGTACTGTGACAGCCAGGGTGCCATTGCTCTTGCTAAGAACCCTGTGTTGCATGGACTCACGAAGCACATGAGGGTGAAGTGGCATTGGACGAGGAGCATGGTAACCGCGGGTGAAGTTGAGTTGCGCTACGTGAAGACCACGGGGCAGCCGGCTGACATGATGACCAAGAGGCTGGTGGAGCAGCAGCATTGGAAGTGTTGCAAGCTGGCTGGGATAGCTCTGAACTGAGAGAGCAACATATCTTAAGGCCAACAATCCGAGGGGGAGTTTGTTGGTGCAACCCTACGGTTTGCACTCGGCTTGTTGTCCGTGTGCGTGAATGTGTGTGTGTATGGAATGGTATGAGGGCATGGGATAATATATATTTCATGCTTATAATTGTGTGTGAATGTTGAGTCATGATGTCGAGTGTGTGTGCCGAGTCAATAGCGAGTTATCGCTAGACGCGTGTTACGCGGTCGTTTGTGTCTCGCGCGCGGTTTCTATTTTGTCGTGCGCGGTTTCTATTTTGTCCTGTGTCGAACGTTCGGCGTGTCGCAGGTGTGTGCAGCAGACCCATCAAGAACTCAAGGATGAGTTTGTGATGAAGAGCCCGAGCCTTGGTGTCAAGCCTCAAGTGATTTCGAAGCTTGCCAAAAGGGTACACCTCAAGATATTGAAGATAGTTACATTACTTTGTGTAGTGTAACATTTCACTTGGTGTAGGCCCTAGTGAAGGGTAGTTTCGAGAGCCTTCGTGGTTGGGGACAGTGTGGCACTGTTCCACATCACTGTACCTCGGCTCTTGGGGTTTGTAGGAGCTGGGAGTCATTCCCAACTCGTAACTCTTCCTATCTTGTGTTCTAAGACTATAGTGGCTGCCATAGTACCGTTCGTTCAAACCGACGCTGTGTCGTCAATTCTTTATCAAATCGTGCAATCTAAATTGCTAATTGTAGACGACGTGAAGACACTCCAGATCCAATTTGAATCAAGTCATTTGCAGCTGTGAGCAGAACGCTATCAACGTTTGAAGCCGCTGTGCAGAAATCCGTCTGTGCTCTCTATCTTTCGTTTTAGGCACATTCAAGCCTATTGTGACTATAACACCATCACCCCGCCCCATTCTCCCGCTTTCCATCACCCCGCCCCATTCTCCCGTTTTCCATCACCCCGCCCCATTCTCCCGCTTTCCATCACCCCGCCCCATTCTCCCGCTTTCCATCACCCCGCCCCATTCTCCCGCTTTCCATCACCCCGCCCCATTTTCCCGCTTTCCATCACCCCGCCTCATTCTCCCGCTTTCCATCACCCCGCCCCATTCTCCCTCCTTCCATCACCCCGCCCCATTCTCCCTCCTTCCATCACCCCGCCCCATTCTCCTGCTTTCCATCACCCCGCCCCATTCTCCTGCTTTCCATCACCCCGCCCCATTCTCCCGCTTTCCATCACCCCGCCCCATTCTCCCGCTTTCCATCACCCCGCCCCATTCTCCCGCTTTCCATCACCCCGCCCCGTTCTCCCGCTTTCCATCACCCCGCCCCGTTCTCCCACTTTCCATCACCCCGCCCCGTTCTCCCTCCTTCCATCACCCCGCCCCATTCTCCCGCTTTCCATCACCCCGCCCCATTCTCCCACTTTCCATCACCCCGCCCCATTCTCCCGCTTTCCATCACCCCGCCCCATTCTCCCTCCTTCCATCACCCCGCCCCATTCTCCCTCCTTCAATCGCCCCTCTCCATTTTCCCTCCTTCCATCGCCCCGCCCCATTCTCCCGCTTTCCATCGCCCTGCCCATTCTCCCGCTTTCCATCACCCCGCCCCATTCTCCCGCTTTCCATCACCCCGCCCCATTCTCCCTCCTTCCATCACCCCGCCCCATTCTCCCGCTTTCCATCACCCTGCCCCATTCTCCCTCTTTCCATCACCCCGCCCCATTCTCCCGCTTTCCATCACCCCGCTCCATTCTCCCGCTTTCCATCACCCCGCCTCATTCTCCCGCTTTCCATCGCCCCGCCCCATTCTCCTGCTTTCCATCACCCCGCCCCATTCTCCCTCCTTCCATCACCCCGCCCCATTCTCCCTCCTTCCATCACCCCGCCCCATTCTCCCGCTTTCCATCACCCTGGCCCACTCTCCCGCTTTCCATCACCCTGGCCCACTCTCCCACTATCCATCACCACGCCCCGTTCTCCCTCTTTCCATCACCCCGCCCCATTCTCCTTCTTTCCATCACCCCGCCCCATTCTCCCTCTTTCCATCACCGCGCCCCATTCTTCCACTTTCCATCACCCACCCCATTCTCCCGCTTTCCATCACCCCGCCTCATTCTCCCTCTTTCCATCACCCCGCCCCATTCTCCCGCTTTCGATCACCCCGCCCCATTCTCCCACTTTCCATCACCCCGCCCCTTCTCCCTCCTTCCATCACCCCGCCCCATTCTCCCTCCTTCCATCACCCCGCCCCATTCTCCCGCTTTCCATCACCCCGCCCCATTCTCCCTCCTTCCATCACCCCGCCCCATTCTCCCTCCTTCCATCACCCCGCCCAATTCTCCCGCTTTCCATCACCCCGCCCCATTCTCCCTCCTTCCATCACCCCGCCCCATTCTCCCTCCTTCCATCACCCCGCCCCATTCTCCTGCTTTCCATCACCCCGCCCCATTCTCCTGCTTTCCATCACCCCGCCCCATTCTCCCGCTTTCCATCACCCCGCCCCATTCTCCCGCTTTCCATCACCCCGCCCCATTCTCCCGCTTTCCATCACCCCGCCCCGTTCTCCTGCTTTCCATCACCCCGCCCCGTTCTCCCACTTTCCATCACCCCGCCCCGTTCTCCCTCCTTCCATCACCCCGCCCCATTCTCCCGCTTTCCATCACCCCGCCCCATTCTCCCACTTTCCATCACCCCGCCCCATTCTCCCGCTTTCCATCACCCCGCCCCATTCTCCCTCCTTCCATCACCCCGCCCCATTCTCCCTCCTTCAATCGCCCCTCTCCATTTTCCCTCCTTCCATCGCCCCGCCCCATTCTCCCGCTTTCCATCGCCCTGCCCATTCTCCCGCTTTCCATCACCCCGCCCCATTCTCCCGCTTTCCATCACCCCGCCCCATTCTCCCTCCTTCCATCACCCCGCCCCATTCTCCCGCTTTCCATCACCCTGCCCCATTCTCCCTCTTTCCATCACCCCGCCCCATTCTCCCGCTTTCCATCACCCCGCTCCATTCTCCCGCTTTCCATCACCCCGCCTCATTCTCCCGCTTTCCATCGCCCCGCCCCATTCTCCTGCTTTCCATCACCCCGCCCCATTCTCCCTCCTTCCATCACCCCGCCCCATTCTCCCTCCTTCCATCACCCCGCCCCATTCTCCCGCTTTCCATCACCCTGGCCCACTCTCCCGCTTTCCATCACCCTGGCCCACTCTCCCACTATCCATCACCACGCCCCGTTCTCCCTCTTTCCATCACCCCGCCCCATTCTCCTTCTTTCCATCACCCCGCCCCATTCTCCCTCTTTCCATCACCGCGCCCCATTCTTCCACTTTCCATCACCCACCCCATTCTCCCGCTTTCCATCACCCCGCCTCATTCTCCCTCTTTCCATCACCCCGCCCCATTCTCCCGCTTTCGATCACCCCGCCCCATTCTCCCACTTTCCATCACCCCGCCCCTTCTCCCTCCTTCCATCACCCCGCCCCATTCTCCCTCCTTCCATCACCCCGCCCCATTCTCCCGCTTTCCATCACCCCGCCCCATTCTCCCTCCTTCCATCACCCCGCCCCATTCTCCCTCCTTCCATCACCCCGCCCAATTCTCCCGCTTTCCATCACCCCGCCCCATTCTCCCGTTTTCCATCACCCCGCCCCATTCTCCCGCTTTCCATCACCCCGCCCCATTCTCCCGCTTTCCATCACCCCGCCCCATTCTCCCTCCTTCCATTACCCCGCCCCATTCTCCCTCCTTCCATCACCCCGCCCCATTCTCCTGCTTTCCAACACCCCGCCCCATTCTCCCGCTTTCCATCACCCGCCCCATTCTCCCGCTTTCCATCACGACGACCCATTCTCCCTCTTTCCATCACCCCGCCCCATTCTCCCTCTTACCATCACCCCGCCCTATTCTCCCGCTTTCCATCACCCCGCCCCATTCTCCCTCTTTCCATCACCGCGCCCCATTCTTCCGCTTTCTATCACCCACCCCATTCTCGCGCTTTCCATCACCCCGCCCCATTCTCCCTCTTTCCATCACCCCGCCCCATTCTCCCTCTTTCCATCACCCCGCCCCTTCTCCCTCCTTCCATCACCCCGCCCCATTCTCCCTCCTTCCATCACCCCGCCCCATTCTCCCGCTTTCCATCACCCCGCCCCATTCTCCCTCCTTCCATCACCCCGCCCCATTCTCCCTCCTTCCATCACCCCGCCCAATTCTCCCGCTTTCCATCACCCCGCCCGATTGTCCCGCTTTCCATCACCCCGCCCCATTCTCCCGCTTTCCATCACCCGCCCCATTCTCCCGCTTTCCATCACCCCGCCCCATTCTCCCGCTTTCCATCACCCCGCCCCATTCTCCCGCTTTCCATCACCCCGCCCCATTCTCCCTCCTTCCATCACCCCGCCTCATTCTCCCACTTTCCATCACTCCGCCCCATTCTCCCGCTTTCCATCACCCTGCCCCATTCTCCCTCTTTCCATCACCCCGCCCCATTCTCCCGCTTTCCATCACCCGCCCCATTCTCCCGCTTTCCATCACCCCGCCCCACTCTTCCGCTTTCCATCATCCCGCCCCATTCTCCCGCTTTCCATCACCCCGCCCCATTCTCCCGCTTTCCATCACCCCGCCCCATTCTCCCTCTTTCCATCACCCTGCCCCATTCTCCCGCTTTCCATCACCCGCCCCATTCTACCGCATTCCATCACCCCGCCCCATTCTCCCGATTTCCATCACCCCGCCCCATTGTCCTTCTTTCCATCACCCTGCCCCATTCTCCCTCTTTCCATCACCCTGCCCCATTCTCCCTCTTTCCATCACCCCGCCCAATTCTCCCGCTTTCCATCACCCCGCCCCATTCTCCCTCTTTCCATCACCGTGCCCGATTCTTCCGCTTTCCATCACCGTGCCCGATTCTTCAGCTTTCCATCACCCACCCCATTCTCCCACTTTCCATCAACCCTAATCCCTAGACTTACGCTAATGAAGCGCATGAATCCCTACGGGCATGGGGAAAAGCGTCAAAGGACGTGAATGTTGTTGCATATTCGGGTCGCCCATGCTCAAAAACACCCACCTGAGCAATTTCGGCTTGATTCTCGCGCACAGAAAAGTTCGGCGTCTTCGATGACAGCCGCGCCTGCTGACAAACGCTAAGGAAGCGTATGGATCCCTATGGGCATAGGGAAAAGCGTCGAACGACCTGAATTAATTGCATATTCGGGTGGCTCATGCTCGAATACAACCACCAGAGCAATTCCGGCTTGGTTCGCGCGCACGGAAAAGTTCGGCGCCTGCGATGGCGGCCGCGCCTGCCGACAAACGCTAAGGAAGCGCACAGATCACTATGGGCATAGGCAAAAGTGTCGAACGACCTGAATGTTGTTGCATATTAGGGTGGCCCATGCTCAAATACACCCACCAGAGCAATTTCGGCTTGTTTCGCTCGCACAGAAATGTTCGGCGCCTGCGATGACGGCCGCGCCTGCCGACAAACGCTTAGGAAGCGCATGGATCCCTATGGGCGTGGGGAAAGCGTCGAACGGCCTCAATGTTGTTGCATATTTGAGTGGCCCATGCTCAATTACACCCACCAGAGCAATTTCGGCTTGGTTCGCGCGCACAGAAAAGTTCGGCGCCTGCGATGACGGCCGCGCCTGCCGACAAACGCTAAGGAAGCGCATGGATCCCTATGGGCGTAGGGAAAAGCGTCGAACGACCTGAATGTTATTGCATATTCGGGTGGCCCATGCTCAAATACACCCACCTGAGCATTTCCGGCTTGGTTCGCGAGCAGGGAAAAGTTTGGCGCGTGCCTACCGACAAACGCTAAGGAAGCACATGGATCACTACGGGCGTAGGGAAAAGCGTCGAACGACCTAAATGTTGTTGCATATTCGGGTGCCCCATGCTCAAATACTCCCACCTGAGCAATTCCGGCTTGGTTCGCGCGCACAGAAAAGTGCGGCGTTTGCGACGACGGACGCGCCTGCCGACAAACACTAAGGAAGCGCATGGATCCCTACATGCGTAGGGAAAAGCGTCGAACGACCAGCATGATGTTGCATATTCGGGTGGCTTATGCTCAAATACACCCACCAGAGCAATTCCGGCTTGGTTCGCGCGCATGGAAAAGTTCGGCGCGTGTGACCACGGCCGCGCCTGCCGACAAACGCTAAGGAAGCGCATGGATCCCTATGGGCGTAGGGAAAAGAGTCAAACGAGCTGAGTGTTGCTGCATATTCGGGTGGCCCGTGCACAAATACACCAACCAGAGCAATTCCGGCATGGTTCGTGCGCACGTAAAAGTTCGGCGCCTGCGACCACGGCCGCGCCTGCCGACAAACGCTAAGGAAGTGCATGGATCCCTATGGGCGTAGGGAAAACCGACATACGACCTGAATGTTGTTGCATATTCGGGTGGCCCGTACACCCACCTGAGAAATTTTTGCTTAGTTCGCGCGCACGGAAAAGTTCGGCGCCTGCGAAGACGGCAGCGCCTGCCGACAAACGCTAAGGAAGCGCATGGATCCCTACAGGCGTAGGAAAAAGCGTCGAACGACCTGAATGTTGTTGCATATTCGGGTGGCCCATGCTCAAAAACACCCAAAAGAGCAATTCCGTCTTGGTTCGCGCGCACGGAAAAGTTCGGCGCCTGCGATGACGGCCGCGACTGCCGACAAACGCTAAGGAAGCGCATAGATCCCTATGGGCATAGGCAAAAGTGTCGAACGACCTGAATGTTGTTGCATATTAGGGTGGCCCATGCTCAAATACACCCACCAGAGCAATTTCGGCTTGTTTCGCCCGCACAAAAATGTTCGGCGCCTGCGATGACGGCCGCGCCTGCCGACAAACGCTTAGGAAGCGCATGGATCCCTATGGGCGTGGGGAAAGCGTCGAACGACCTCAATGTTGTTGCATATTTGAGTGGCCCATGCTCAATTACACCCACCAGAGCAATTTCGGCTTGGTTCGCGCGCACAGAAAAGTTCGGCACCTGCGATGACGGCCGCGCCTGCCGACCAACGCTAAGGAAGCGCATGGATCCCTATGGGCGTAGGGAAAAGCGTCGAACGAGCTGAATTTTATTGCATATTCGGGTGGCCCATGCTCAAATACACCCACCTGAGCATTTCTGGCTTGGTTCGCGAGCAGGGAACAGTTTGGCGCGTGCCTACCGACAAACGCTAAAGAAGCGCATGGATCACTATGGGCGTAGGGAAAAGCGTCGAACGACCTGAATGTTGTTGCATATTCGGGTGGCCCATGCTCAAATACACCAACCAGAGCAATTCCGGCTTCGTTCGCGAGCACGGAAAAGTTCGGCTCCTGCGACGACGGCCGCGCCGGCGACAAATGCTAAGGAAGCGCATGGATCCCTATGGGCGTAGGGAAAAGCGTCGAACGACCAGCATGATGTTGCATATTCGGGTGGCTCATGCTCAAATACACCCACCAGAGCAATTCCGGCTTGGTTCACGCGCATGGAAAAGTTCGGCACGTGTGACCACGGCCGCGCCTGCCGACAAACGCTAAGGAAGTGCATGGATCCCTATGGGCGTAGGGAAAAGAGTCAAACGAGCTGAGCGTTGTTGCATATTCGGGTGGCCCGTGCACAAATACACCAACCAGAGCAATTCCGGCATGGTTCGTGCGCACGTAAAAGTTCGGCGCCTGCGACCACGGCCACGCCCGCTGACAAATGCTAAGGAAGTGCATGGATCCCTATGGGCGTAGGGAAAAGCGTCGAATGACCTGAATGTTGTTGCATATTCGGGTGGCCCGTACACCCACCTGAGAATTTTTTGCTTAGTTCGCGCGCACGGAAAAGTTCGGCGCCTGCGACGACGGCAGCGCCTGCCGACAAACGCTAAGGAAGCGCATGGATCCCTACAGGCGTAGGAAAAAGCGTCGAATGACCTGAATGTTGTTGCATATTCGGGTGGCCCATGCTCAAAAACACCCAAAAGAGCAATTCCGGCTTGGTTCGCGCGCACGGAAAAGTTCGGCGCCTGCGATGACGGCCGCGCCTGCCGACAAACGCTAAGGAAGCGCATGGATCCCTACAGGCGTAGAAAAAAGCGTCGAACGACCTGAATGTTGTTGCATATTCGGGTGGCCCATGCTCAAATACACTCACCACAACAATTTCGGCTTGGTTCGCGTCCACGGAAAAGTTCGGCGCCTGCGACGACGGCCGCGCCTGCCGACAAACGCTAAGGAAGCGCATGGATCCCTACAGGCGTAGGGAAAAACGTCGAACGACCTGAATGTTGTTGCATATTCGGGTGGCCCATGCTCAAATTCACCCACCTGAGCAATTCCGGCTTGGTTCGCGCGCACAAAAAAGTCGGCACCTGCGACGACGGCCGCGCCTGCCGACAAACAATAAGGAAGCGCATGGATCCCTACAGGCGTAGGGAAAAGCGTCGAACGACCTGAATGTTGTTGCATATTCGGGTGGCCCATGCTCAAATACACTCACCACAACAATTTCGGCTTGGTTCGCGCGCACAAAAAAGTTCGGCGCCTGCGACGGCCGCGCCTGCCGACAAACGCTAAGGAAGCGCATGGATCCCTACAGGCGTAGGGAAAAGCGTCGAACGACCTGAATGTTGTTGCATATTCGGGTGCGCTTATGCTCAAATACAACCACCAGAGCAATTCCGGCTTGGTTCGCGCGCATGGAAAAGTTGGGCGCGTGTGACCACGGCCGCGCTTGCCGACAAAAGATAAGGAAGCGCATGGATCCCTATGGGCGTGGGGAAAAGTATCGAACGACCTGAATTTTGTTGCATATTCGGGTGGCTCAAATACACCCACCAGAGCAATTTTGGCTTGGTTCGCGCGCACAGGAAGGTTCGGCGCCTGCAACGACGGCCGCGCCTGCCGACAAACGCTAAAGAAGCGCATGGATCCCTACGGGCGTGGGGAAAAGCGTCGAACGACCTGAATGTTGTTGCATATTTGGGTGGCCCATGCTTATATACACCTACCAGAGCAGTTTTGGCTTGGGTCGCGCGCACAGAAAAGTTCGGCGCCTGCGTTGGCGGCCGCGCCTGCCGACAAACGCTAAGGAAGCGCATGGATGCCTACAGGCGTGGGGAAAAGCGTCGAACGACCTGAATGTTGTTGCATATTTAAGTGGCCCATGCTCAAATACGCCCACCTGAGCAATTCTGGTTTGGTTCGCGCGCACCAAAAGGTTCGGCGCCTGCGATGACGGCCGCGCCTGCCACATACGCTAACGAAGCGCATGGATCCCTACAGGCGTAGGGAAACCCATGCAAAACGACCTGAATTTGTTGCATATTCGGGTGTCCCATGCTAAAATACACCCACCAAAACAATTCCGGCTTGGTTCGCGCGCACGGAAAAGTTCGGCGCCTGCAATGACGGCCCCGCCTGCCGACAATTGATAAGGAAGCGCATGGATCCCTACAAGTGCACGGAAAAGCGTCGAACGACCTGAATGTTGTTGCATATTCGGGTGGCCCATGCTTAAATACACCAACCAGAGCAATTTGGGCTTGGTTCGCGCGCACAGAAAAGTTCGGTGCCTGCGATGACGGCCGCGCCTGCCGACAAACGCAAAGGAAGCGCATGGATCCCTATGGGCGTAGAGAAAAGCATCGAACGACCTGCATGTTGAAGCATATTCGGATGGCCCATGCTCAAATACACCCTCTAGAGCAATTCCGGCTTGGTTCGCGTGCATAAAAGAGTTCGGCGTTTGCAATGACGGCCGCGTCTGCCGACAAATGCAAGGAAGCGCATAGATTCCTATGGGTGTAGGGAAATGAGTCGAACGACCTGAATGTTGTTGCATATTCGGGTGGCCCATGCTCAAATACACCCACCCGAGCAATTCCGGCTTGATTCGCGCGCACCGAAAAGTTCGGCGCATGCGTAGACGGTCGCGCCTGCCGACAAATGCAAAGGAAGCGCATGGATCCCTACAGGCGTAGGGAAAAGCGTCAAGCAACCTGAATGTTGTAGCATATTCAGGTGGCCCACGCTCAAATATACCCACCAGAGCAATTCCGGCTTGGTTCGCGCGCACAAAAAAGTTCGGCGCCTACGATGACGGCCGCGCCTGCCGACAAACGCTAAGGAAGCGCATGGATCCCTACAAGCGTGGGGAAAAGCGTCGAACGACCTGAATGTTGTTGCATATTCGAGTGGCTCATGTCCAAATACACCCACCTGAGCAATTCCGGCTTGGTTCGCGCGCACCAAAAGTTCGGCGCCTACGATGACGGCCGCGCCTGCCGACAAACGCTAAAGAAGCGCATGGATCCCTACAGGCGTAGGGAAAAGCGTCGAACGACCTGAATTTGTTGCACATTCAGCTCAAATACACCCACCAGAAAAATTCCGGCTTGGTTCGCGCGCACAAAAAAGTTCGACGCCTGCGACGACGGCCGCGCCTACTGACAAACGCTAGGGAAGCGCATGGATTTCTATGGTCGTAGAAAAAGCGCCGAACGTCCTGATTGTTGTTACATATTTGGGTGGCCCATGCTCAAATACAACCACCAGAGCAATTCCGGCTTGGTTCGCGCGCACAGAAAAGTTCCGCGCCTGCGACCACGGCCGCGCCTGCCGACAAATGCTAAGGAAGCGCATGGATCCCTATGGGCCTAGGGAAAAGCGTCTAACGACCTGAATGTTGTTGCATATTTGGAAGGCATATGCTCAAATACACCCACCTGAGCAATTCCGGCTTGGTTCGCACGCACGGAAAAGTTCGGCGCCTGCGATGACGGCCGTGCCTGCCGACAAATGCTAAGGAAGCACATGGATCCCTATGGGCGTAGGGAAAAGCGTCAAACGACCTGAATGTCGTTGCATATTCGGGTGGCCCATGCTCAAATACACCCACCAGAGAAATTTCGGCTTAGTTCGCGCTCACATAAATGTTCGGCGAGTGCGATGACGGCCGCGCCTGCCGACAAACGCCAAGGAAGTGCATGGATCCCTACAGGCGTAGGGAAAAGCATCGAACGACCTGCATTTGTAGCATATTCGGGTGGCCCATGCTCAAATACAACCACCAGAGCAATTCCCGCTTGGTTCGCGCGCTCGGAAAAGTTCGGCACCTGCGACCACGGCCGTGCCTACCGACAAACGCTAAGGAAGCGCATCGATCCCTATGGGCGTAGAGAAAAGCGTCGAACGATCTGAATGTTGTTGCACATTCGGGTGGCCCCTGCTCAAATACACGGACCTGAGCAATTCCGGCTTGGTTCGCGCGAACGCAAAAGTTCGGCGTATGCGATGACGGCCGCGCCTACCGACAAACGCTAAGGAAGCGCATGGATCCCTACAGGCGTAGGGAATAGCGTCAAACGACCTGAATGTTGTTGCATATTCGGGTGGTCCATGCTCAAATACACCCACCAGAGCAATTTCAGCTGGGTTCGCTCGCACAGAAAGTTTCGGCGCCTGTGATGGCGGCCGCGCTTGCCGACAAACGCTAAGGAAGCGCATGGATCGCTACAGGCGTAGGAAAAAGCGTCGAACGACCTGGAATTGTTGTATATTCGGGTGGCCCATGCTCAAATACACCCACCAAAGCAATTTCGGCTTTGTTTGCGCTCACAGAAAAGTTCGGCGCGTGCGATGACCGCCGCGCCTGCTGACAAACGCTAAGGAAGCGCATGGATCCCTACAAGCGTAGGGAAAAGCGTCGAACGACCTGCATTTGTAGCATATTCGGGTGGCCCATGCTCAAATACAACCACCAGAGCAATTCCGGCTCGGTTCGCGCGCTCGGAAAAGTTCGGCGCCTGCGACCACGGCCGCGCCTGCCGACAAACGCTAAGGAAGCGCATCGATCCCTATGGGCGTAGTGAAAAGCGTCGAACGATCTGAATGTTGTTGCACATTCGGGTGGCCCATGCTCAAATACACCGACCCGAGTAATTCCGGCTTGGTTCGCGCGCACGGAAAAGTTCGGCACCTGTGACCACGGCCGCGCCTGCCGACAAATGCTAAGGAAGTGCATGGATCCCTATGGGCATAGGGAAAAGCATCGAACGACCTGAATGTTGTTGCATATTCGGGTGGCTCATGCTCAAATACACCCACCAGAGCAATTTCAGCTGGGTTCGCTCGCACAGAAAATTTCGGCGCTTGCGATGACGGCCGCGCCTGCCGACAAATGCTAAGGAAGCGCATGGATCCCTACAGGCATAGGGAAAAGTGTCGAACGACCTGGAATTGTTGCATATTTGGGTGGCTCATGCTCAAATACACCCACCAGAGCAATTTCGGCTTGGTTCGAGCGCACAGAAAAGTTCGGGGCCTGCGACCGCGGCCGCGCCTCCCGACAAACGCTAAGGAAGCGCATGGATACCTACAGGCGTAGGGAAAAGCATCGAACGAGCTGATTATTGTTGCATATTCGGGTGGCCCACGCTCAAATACACCCACCAGAGCAATTTCGGCTTGGTTCGCGCGCACCGAAAAGTTCGGCGTCTGCGACCACGGCCGCGTCTGCCGACAAACGCTAAGGAAGCGCATGGATCCGTATGGGCGTAGGGAAAAGCGTGGAACGACCTGAATGTTGTTGCATATTCGGGTGGCCCATGCTCAAATACACCCACCAGAGCAATTTCAGCTGGGTTCGCTCGCACAGAAAATTTCAGCGCCTGCGATGACGGCCGCGCCTGCCGACAAACGCTAAGGAAGCGCATGGATCCCTACAGGCGTAGGGAAAAGTGTCGAACGACCTGGAATTGTTGCATATTTGGGTGGCTCATGCTCAAATACACCCACCAGAGCAATTTCGGCTTGGTTCGAGTGCACAGAAAAGTTCGACGCCTGCGACCGCGGCCGCGCCTGAGGACAAACGCTAAGGAAGCGCATGGATCCGTACAGGCGTAGGGAAAAGCATCGAACGAGCTGATTATTGTTGCATATTCGGGTGGCCCACGCTCAAATACACCCACGAAAGCAATTCCGGCTTGGTTCGCGTGCATTGAAAAGTTCGGCGCCTGCGATGACGGCCGCGCCTGCCGACAAACGCTAAGGAAGTGCATGGATCCCTACGGGCGTGTGGAGAAGCGTCGAACGACGTGAATGTTGTTGCATATTCGGGGGGTCCAAGCTCAAATACACCCACCAGAGCAATTCCGGCTTGGTTCGCGCGCACGCAAAAGTTCGGCGCCTGCGACGACGACCGCGACTGCCGACAAACGCTAAGGAAGCGCATGGATCCCTACGGGCGTAGGGAAAAACGTCGAACGACCTGGATGTTGTTGCATATTCGGGTGACCCATGCTCAAATACACTCACCAGAGCAATTTCAGCTGGGTTCGCTCGCACAGAAAATTTCGGCGCCTGCGATGACGGCCGCGCCTGCCGACAAACGCTAAGGAAGCGCATGGATCCCTACGGGCGTGTGGAGAAGCGTCGAACGACGTGAATGTTGTTGCATATTCGGGTGGCCCATGCTCAAATACACCCACCAGAGCAATTCCGGCTTGATTCGCGCACACGGAAAACTTCGGCGCCTGCGACGACGGCCGCGATTGCCGACAAACGCTAAGGAAGCGCATGGATCCCTATGGGCGTAGGGAAAAGCGTCGAACGACCTGGATGTTGTTGCATATTTGGGTGGTCCACGCTCAAATACACCCACCAGAGCAATTCCGGCTTGGTTCGCGCGCACAGAAAAGTTCGGCATTTGCGATGACGGCAGCGCCTGCCGACAAACGCTAAGGAAGCGCATGAATCCCTATAGGCGTAGGGAAAAGTGTCAAACTGTTAAGAAAGTAGAACTGAACGAGAATGAACAAAGGAGAGGTTTCACTAGCAAGCTGTTGGATACATATAGCAAACCCTAATTGGGCTGTACTCACTATGGAGTACCCCACTGCAGGCTAGACAATAATAACATTCTGACACACCCCCATAGCCAAAGTGGGGTGTAATCAGCACAATGAGCAGTCATAGCAATAGTTCACAATTAATGAGCAGAGCTAGAGGCAGTCACAGAGGGCAAGTGAGGAGGAGGAGGGACTGCGAGAGGAGAGAAGATGGGATGCGACGACTGAAGCTGCAGACACACGGGCAACAGGAGTGCGCACTCAGCGGCTACCGGCGACTAGTGCCCCGGATTACAGGAGTAACAGGCTCTGCGGCTGCGACGAGCGGCAGGAGCAACGGACCCACGGGCGACAGGTGCAGCAACCTCTCTGAGCTACCGGCGGCCACTAGAACCCCGGACTACAGGCGCTGCGGACGACACGACGACAGCCTCCACTCAACCTCCTCCAACTGTCCCACACCCCCCCACACACCCCCTGCTGCACCCCTAGCTCCACTCCCACATCACCCCCCTAGCACCACTCCTTCGGCTCCCCACACACACACCCCCCTGAGCGGCAGCTGCAGCAGCGGGAGACGGAGGAGGAGGAGGATTAGGGGACGGCGCACACAACGGGCACCCCCACAACCGCCACCCCCACACTCCTCACCCCCAAACCCTAAAACGGGTTGCAAGGGGTAGGAGCGCGGGGGACGGCGGGTGGGACGGCGCGCGGCCCCCAGGGCGCCACCACGGGGCAACAGGGGGCCGCGCGACGGGGAATCGGGGGCCGCGCGCGGCTCCCCAGAGCGTCGCGACGTGACGACGAGAACGGGGGGGGGGGATCGCGCGGCCCCCGTGGCGCCACGACGGGCGACAGAAGGAGGGGGACGCGCGGCCCCCGCGACGCCACGACGGGCGACGGGAGAGGGCGCCACGAATGGCGACGGGATGGCAAGGGGGGCGCGCACGGATCCACCGTATAGAAAACCGCCGCGCGCCTCGGGGCGCACGGCGGGCAGAAAAACGCCGCGCGCCCCGAGCGCACGGCAGGAAGAAGACGGCGCGCGCCCGAGGCGCGCGAGAAGCAGAACAGCAGTGGAAGCAGTTAGGTGGTGGGCCCACCCACAGGATCGACCCAAGGGGGTCGACCTGCTCTGAAACCATGTTAAGAAAGTAGAACTGAACGAGAATGAACAAAGGAGAGGTTTCACTAGCAAGCAGTTGGATACATATAGCAAACCCTAATTGGGCTGTACTCACTATGGAGTACCCCACTGCAGACTAGACAATAATAAGAGTCTGACACAAACGACCTGAATATGTTGCATATTCGGGTGGCTCATGCTCAAATACACACACCTGAGCAATTCAGGCTTGGTTCGCGCGCACAGAAAAGTTCTGCGCCTGCGATGACGGCCGCGCCTGTAGACAAACGCTAAGGAAGCGCATGGATCCCTACAGGCGTAGGGAAAAGCGTCGAACGACCTGAATATTGTTGCATACTCGGGTGGCCCATGCTCAAATACACCCCACCAAAGTAATTCCGGCTTGGTTCGTGCGCACAGAAAAGTTCGGCGCTTGCCGACAAACGCTAAAGAAGCGCATGGGGAAAAGCGTCTAACGACCTGAATGATGTTGCATATTTGGGTAGCCCATGCTCCAATACACCTACCAAAGCAATTGTTCGCGCGCACCAAAAAGTTTAGCGCCTGAGATGATAGCCGCGCCTGCGGACAAATGCTAAGGAAGCTTATGGATCCCTACAGGTGTAGGGAAAAGCGTCGAACGACCTGAATGTTGTTGCATATTCGGGTGGCCCATGCTCAAATATACCAACCTGAGCAATTCCGGCTTGATTCGCGCGCATGGAAAAGTTCGGCGCCTGAGATGGCGGCCACGCCTGCGGACAAATGCTAAGGAAGCGCATGGATCCCTATGGGCGTAGGGAAAAGCGTCGAACGACCTGAATGTTGTTGCATATTCGGGTGGCCCATGCTCAATTACACCCACCTGACCAAGTTCGGCTTGGTTTGCGTGCACAGAAAACCTCGGCGCGTGCGATGACGGCCGCGCCTGCCGACAAAAGCTAAGGAAGCGCATGAATCCCTACAGGCATAGGGAAAAGCATCGAACGACCAGAATGTTGTTGCATATTCGGGTGGCCCATGCTCAAATACACCCACCTGAGCAATTCTAGCTTGGTTCGCGCGCACAGAAAAGTTCGGCGCCTGCGATGACGGCCGCACCTACCGACAAATGCTAAAGAAGTGCATGGATCCCTACATGTGTATGGAAAAACGTCAAACGACCTGAATATTGTTGCATATTCGGGTGGCATATGCTCAAATACACGCACCTGAGCAATTCCGGCTTGGTTCGCACGCACAGAAAAATTCGGCGCCTACAATGACGGCCCCGCCTGCCGACAAATGCTTAGGAAGCGCATGAATCCCTACAGAGGCAACGACCTGAATGTTGTTGCATATTCGGGTGGCTCATGCTCAAATATACCCACCTGAGCAATTTTGGCTTGGTTCGCGCGCATAGAATAATTCGGCGCCTGCGATGGCGGCCGCGCCTGCCAACAAATGCTAAGGAAGCGCATGGATCCCTACAGGCGTAGGAAAGGCATCGAACGACCTGAATGTTGTTGCATATTCGGGTGGCCCATGCTCAGATACACCCACCAAAGCAATTCTGGCTAGGTTCACGCGCACAGAAAAGTTCAGCGCCTGCGATGTCGGCCGCGCCTGCCGACAAATGCTAAGGAAGCGCATGGATCCCTACAGGCATAAGGAAAAGCGTCGAACGACCTGAATTTTGTTGCATGTTCGGGTGGCCCATGCTCAAATACACCCACCTGAGCAATATCGGCTTGGTTCGCGAGCACAGAAAAGTTCGGCGCCTGCGATGGCGGACGCATCTGCCGAGAAACGCTAAGGAAGCGCATGGATCCCTACAGGCGTAGGGAAAAGTGTCAAACGACCTGAATGGTGCTGCATAGTCGGGTGGCCCATGCTCAAATACACCCACCTGAGCAATTACGACTTGGTTCGCGTGCACAGAAAAGTTCGGCGCCTGCAATGACGGCCGCGCCTGCCGACAAAAACTAAGGAAGCGCATGGATCCCTACAGGCGTAGGGAAATGCGCCGAACGACCTGAATTTTGTTGCATATTTGGGTGGCCCATGTTCAAATACACCCACCTGAGCAGTTCCGGCTTGGTTCGCGCGCATCGAAAAGTTCGGCTCCTGCGATGACGGCCACTCCAGCTGACAAATGCTAAGGAAGCACATGGATCCCTATGGGCGTAGGGAAAAGCGTCGAACGACCTGAATGTTGTTGAATATTCGTGTCAAACATTATACATGTTCATATTGTGTAGGCTATAGTGGGTTTAGCCTTAGGGGGTACAACATTGCTAGGGTTTCCTACTTGTATCACCCTGCTGCCTAGTTTCACACATTCTCGTTCAGTTCTACATTCTAACATGGTATCACGAGCCTAGGTTGCTACCTAGGACCGCTTTCTCCTACGGGCCCACTATTCCGCTAGAAGCGCCCTCGTGCGCCCTACCTTACGTGCGCCCTCGTGCGCCTTTCTATACTCGTGCGCCCTCGTGCGCCCTCGTGCGCCCTACCTTACGTGCGCCCTCGTGCGCCCCCGTGCGACCTGCCCTTCGGTCTGCCCGCGTGCCGTCCTGCAGCCCTCGCGCTGCCTCCTGCAAGCTAATACGGCCCCCGAGCCGCCCCTGCAGGTCCGTCAGGCCCCCGAGCCGCCTCTGCAGACCCGTCAGGCCCCCCCTTGAGCCGCCTCTGCAGGCCCGTCAGGCCCGAGAGCCGCCCCTGCAGCCAGCGCGCTGCCCTGCCGAGCCGCGTGTCGCCCGTGGGCGCTGCCTCTGCCCCGTCGCGCTGCCCTGAGGAGCCGCGCGCGACCCCCGCTATCCCGTCGCGTCGCCCTGGGGAGCCGCACTCGGCCCCCGCTGCCCCGTCGCGACGCCCTGGGGAGCCGCGCTCGGCCCCCGCTGCCCTGTCGCGACGTCCTGGGGAGCCGCGCTCGGCCCCCGCTGACCCGTCGCGACGCCCTAGGGAGCCGCGCGCGACCCCCCGCTGCCCCGTCGCGACGCCCTAGGGAGCCGCGCGCGGCCCCCCCCCCCGCTGCCCCGTCGCGGCGCCCTGGGGAGCCGCGCGCCCCCCCCCCCCCCCCCCCCCCCCCCCCCCCCCCCCCCCCCCCCCCCCCCCCCCCCTCGCTGCTGCCCGAGCCACCCTGCAGCCCGCGAGCCGCCTCTACAGCGCCGAGTGCGCTCGGCCAAACCCTAAAATATATAATTTATTATTAAAAAAAAAAAAAAAAAAAAAAAAAAGAGGGAGCAGCTGCCCCTGGCCCCTGGAGCAGCCGCCCCTGGAGCAGCCGCCCCTGCAGCAGCCGCTCCTGCAGCAGCCGCCCCTGCAGCAGCCGCCCCTGGACCTCTGCAGCCGCCCCTGGCCCCTGGAGAAGCCGCCCCTGCAGCTGCCGCGGAGCCCTCGCCCTGCAGTGGTAGCGGCCTCGCCGTTACCACCGTCGTACGCCTGCTCTTCTCGCCACTGGTGAGCACTGCCCTGCCCGTATTGCTGTTACTGCTGCTCCTGCTGCTACTGCTCTTTCTACTTCTACTGCTGCTCCTGGCGTGGCCAGATGCAGCTCCAGCGCCGTCCGCGTGAGTCCCTCACGCCCCAACAGCTTCGTGAGTGGTATGCTGGTTGGGGTTGTAGGGGTGGCCGCGCTGCTGCTACTACTACTGCTACTGCTGCTCCTGGCGGTGGCCAGATGCAGCTCCCGCGACGTCCGAGTGAGTCCCTCACGCCCCAGCAGCTTCGTGAGTGGTACGCTCAGCGTGGAGGGTCACGGGGTACTGCTCGCTGCCCGTACGTCATTCGCACTGGTGCTCGGACTGGTCAGCCTTGCGGGACGTTTGGTCACACAGAGTCCCGCTGCTTCGCCCGTCTGAGCGACGCCTGGCGTACAGAGTTTGGCGACGCGGCTGAGCTCCCCGACTGGGTGGAGCTGCTTAGGCAGAGGGTAGATATCTATGCTCTTGACTATGATGCTATCCTCACTGCCATGTATGCATTTCCTACTAGTGCTGAGAGTGCCTGTCACCTGTGTGTGCCGCCTGACCCCGGTATTCAGTCTGCTGCTCTAGGTACTGGTGAGGCTGCTGCACTAGGTGCTCGTGTGTCTGTTGCCCCAGGTGCTGGTGAGGCTGCTGCTCTAGGTACTCGTGAGTCTGCGCCCTCTGGTACTGCGTCTACTGAGGCACTGCACACCTTCACACTGGATTCAGGCGCTTCCCGCTGTTTCTTTCGTGACCGCACTGCCCTTGAGCAGCTTGCTCGGCCGGTTGCAGTCTCCCTCGCTGACCCCTCTGGGGGTCCGGTCATTGCGACCTCCTCTACTGTTCTCCCTTGTCCTGCGGTCCCGTCGGGCACTCTGTCAGGTCTCTACCTCCCCTCGTTCTCTACGAACTTGGTGGCGGGTAGTGCGCTCCAGGACGGGGGTGTCCACCAGTTTACCCCTGCCTACGAGCGTGTGACACACTGCACGTGCGCTCGGACGGGCCGCCACCTGGCTACCTTCACTCGGCAGCCGGGGTCGGACCTGTACACACTGACCACTGAGTCCCCTCAGGTAGCTGCGTCTGCGTCTGCGTCGGGTCAGCTGTCTGCCCCCTGCTCGTGTCGCTCTCTGGCACACGAGACTGTCCTCTGGCACCACCGTCTTGGTCACCCGTCAGTGCAGCACCTTCGTGCCATGCACAACCGGTACCTTGTCTCTGGTCTTCCCAGGGTTCTCCCTCCACTCCCACCCTCGCCTGCTCCTCCCTGCCTTCCCTGTGTCGAGGGGCGGCAGCGCGCCGCTCCTCACTCCTCCTCATTTCCCCCGACGACTGCTCCCTTGCAGACGCTCCACATGGACGTGTGGGGCCCAGCCCGCGTCCGTGGACAGGGTCAGGAGAGGTACTTCCTGATCGTTGTTGACGACTACTCGCGCTACACCACGGTCTTCCCCTTGCGCACCAAGGGTGAGGTCCCTGATGTTTTGATCCCTTGGATCCGCGCTGCTCGTCTCCAGCTCAGTGAGCGGTTCCACTCGGACTTTCCTGTCCTGCGTCTGCACTCTGACAGAGGTGGTGAGTTCTCCTCTGACCTCTTGGCAGCCTACTGTGCGGAGCACGGCATCCGCCAGTCGTTCACGCTTCCGGCCTCCCCACAGCAGAATGGGGTTGCTGAGCGCCGCATTGGTTTGGTCATGGAGGTCGCTCGTACCTCCTTGATCCATGCGGCTGCCCCCCACTTTCTGTGGCCGTTTGCGGTCCGATACGCTGCGCATCAGCTCAACCTCTGGCCCCGTGTCTCCGTTCCGGAGACTTCGCCGACACTGCGTTGGACGGGAGAGGTTGGCGATGCGTCGCGTTTTCGGGTCTGGGGGTCCCGAGCTTTTGTTCGCGATACGTTCGCGGACAAGCTCTCCTCCCGCGCTGTTCCCTGTGTCTTCCTTGGCTTTGTCCCGGACGCGTCTGGTTGGCAGTTTTACCACGCCACCTCGCGCCGTGTCCTGCCCTCTCAGGACGTCACTTTTGACGAGTCCGTGCCCTACTACCGCCTCTTCCCCTACCGCACTGCCCCGCTCCCCCCCCCGCCTCTCTTCCTCGCGCCAGGTGCTGCTGTGGTAGACCCCCTCCCCCCTCAGGGTGCCGCTCCCTCAGGTGTGTCCCAGGTAGACCCGGTTGAGCCTGTCGAGGTAGCTGTCGACTCTCGTCCTGCCAGGGGTGCTGAGCCTGAGCGTGCGGAGCCTGGGGTTGCGGAGTCTGGGGGTGCTGAGCCTGGGGGTGCAGGGTCTGGGGGTGCGGAGCCTGCGGGTGCTGAGTCTGGGGGTGCTGAGCCTGGGGGTGCGGAGCCTGCGGGTGCTGAGTCTGGAGGTGCTGAGCCTGGGGGTGCTGAGCCTGGGAGTGCTACGTCTGAGAGTACTGAGCCTGAGCGTGCTGCACCTGGGGGAGGCCTCTCCTCGCAGCAGCTGCGTGAGTGGTACTTACAGTACTGCAGCCTCAGGAGAGGTGCTTCTGGAGCTCGGAGTGGTGCCGGAGCTGGTGCTAGTGCTTCCCCTCCTAGGCGGGAGCTGCCCTCTCCCCAGCAGCTCCGAGAGTGGTACGCTAGGCGCTGCAGTCTCCGGAGTGGCGCTCCCGGTGTCGTGGACTCTGGAGCTTCTGGAGCTGCTGGAGGTGCTGCTGCTGCTGGCGGTGCGGCTGGCGCTGCTGGAGGTGCTGCTGGTGCTGCTGGCGCTGCTGGAGGTGCTACTGGTGCTGGAGCTACTGGAGCTGCTGGTGGTACTGCTGCTGCTGGCGGTGCTGCTGGCGCTGCTGGAGGTGCTGCTGGTACTGGTGCTGCTGGAGCTGCTGGAGGTGCTGCTGCTGCTGGTGGTGCTGCTGGCACTGCTGGAGGTGCTGCTGGTACTGGAGCTGCTGGGGACCCTGCTGCTGCTGGCGGTGCTGCTGGAGCTGCTGGGACTGGCCCTGCTGAGGGGGTTGGAGCTGGAGGTGCTGAGCGGCCACGGCCGTACTACGTTCCGCTCCTTCAGCAGGTTCTTGGCCTTCCGCCCTCTCCTGGTCCTACTCCTCCCCTACTGAGTCCACCGCTTGTCCAGTCGCAGTCACAGTTACAGCCTGTCTCTCCACTTCCTGGTCCTTCTCCCTACACTGCACCGACGGGAGGTCTTACGGAGCGTCGTGAGCCTGAGTCTCGTCCTCCGTCGCCTGAGACGCGTCCAGAGTCGCCTGTCCGCGCTGTCCGCGCTGGTCGTCGTGTTCCACGTCAGCGTCCTCCTCCTGTCCTTGGCACTCACTATATGACCCTTCGTCCCTCTACTGCTCCACAGCGTGTCCCACTGCCGTCTCCACCAGCGTCCTCTCTTCCTGCTCTTGCTGACCCGGAGTCTGACTCTCTTCGTGCTGCCAGTCCTACTGTCGCGCGTCTCCTTGCCACTGCTGTCACTGACCCTTCCTTTGAGTCCTCTGCTGCGTCTGCTCTAGTCGCTGAGCTTGTTGACTTTGCTGCTGCCTGTCGTCTAGACTACGCCGCTAGCCTTGTTGCTGAGTCTGAGTCTGAGTCTGTCTGTCCTCCGTCTGTCGGGGGTGAGTGTGCTCTTGGCACGGACGTCCTTGAGGACAGACAGGAGGAGTTTGAGTGCTTTGCCGCTGCTTTGCCTCATCTCGTGTCCATGCTAGTTGCCCCTGAGGGAGACCCGGATGCACCAGACATCCCGACCCCACGCTCCTACGCAGAGGCGATGGAGGGTCCCTACTCCTCTCAGTGGCAGACAGCCATGGACGCAGAGATGGCATCCTGGAAGTCCACAGGCACCTACGTCGACGAGGTTCCCCCACCTGGGGCGAACATCGTCAGTGGCATGTGGATTTTCAGGGTGAAGCGGCCGCCGGGTTCTCCGCCTGTCTTCAAGGCGCGTTACGTTGCACGAGGCTTCAGTCAGCGAGAGGGAGTTGACTTCTTTCAGACCTTCTCCCCGACCCCGAAGATGACCACTCTTCGGGTTCTGCTGCACGTCGCTGCTCAGCGTGACTACGAGCTCCACTCTCTTGACTTCAGCACTGCGTTCTTACAGGGCAGCCTGCACGAGGAGATCTGGCTGCGCCGCCCACCTGGCTTCACTGGGTCGTTCCCTCCTGGTACCCAGTGGAGCCTCCGGCGGCCAGTCTACGGTCTCCGCCAGGCACCCCGTGAGTGGCACGACACACTGAGGACTACTCTTGCTGCTCTTGGGTTTGCTCCTTCTACTGCTGACCCGTCGCTGTTTCTACGCACCGACACCACTCTGCCGCCGTTCTACGTTCTTGTTTACGTAGACGACTTGGTCTTTGCTACTGCTGACACTGAGGCACTCGCCCACGTGAAGTCGGAGCTGCAGAAGAGACATACGTGCACAGACCTGGGTGAGCTGACAAGCTATCTTGGCTTGCGGATCACCCGGGACAGAGCACAGCGCACCATCACCTTGACTCAGTCACACATGGTGCAGCAGGTCCTTCAGCGCTTCCGCTTCACGTACTCCTCGCCTCAGCCCACTCCTCTGCCTACCGGTCACTCGCTCTCAGCTCTGCCTTCGGATGAGTCCGTAGAGCCGAGTGGCCCGTATCCAGAGCTTGTGGGCTGCCTCATGTACCTGATGACCTGCACTCGACCTGACCTGGCATACCCTCTTAGCATCCTAGCACGCTATGTCGCTCCCGGCCGTCACCGGAAGGAGCACATGGATGCCGCTAAGAGGGTGTTGCGCTACTTGTGCAGTACGTCGGGCATGGGGCTCGTGCTTGGAGGTCGGAGCGACGTTGTCCTCACGGGTCACTCAGACGCTTCTTGGGCTGACGACCAGGCTACGCAGCGGTCGTCTCAGGGTTACACCTTCAGCCTTGGCTCTGGTTCAGTTTCTTGGCGTTCTACTCGCTCTTCTTCTGTTCTCAGCTCCAGTTGTGAGGCTGAGATCTACGCCACAGCCATGGCTGCACAGGAGTTACGCTGGCTCACCTACCTGCTGACCGACCTGGGAGAGCGGCCTCGTTCTCCTCCAGTGCTGTACGTTGACAACAAGGCCGCCATTGCCTTGTGTGAGGAGCACAGACTGGAGCACAGGACGAAGCACATCGCTCTGCGCTACTTCCTTGCTCGAGAGCTGCAGCAGCGTGGTCAGCTTCGTCTGCGTTACGTGGCCACTCGGGCCAACACTGCTGATGTGTTCACCAAGGCGCTTCAGCCTTGTGACCATCAGCGTTTCTGTACTGTTCTAGGCCTTGTGCCTACTCTCCCTCACTTGCTCACTTCTTGACTCTGCTTGTACTGTGATCTCTATATATATATACCTGCATGTTTACTCTTGTTAGGTTGTGATCACTGTACCTCTTGTTATATTATCAAACTGCATGTGAACTGGTCTTGTGACCACTTGCTTGTGCTCGGAATTTGTGTGGTTTCCTTGAGATCCACCCTGAGCTTGCTTTGCTTTGCTTTGACTGGTCTTGTGACCATCTGGTTGTCTCCCACTTAGCCTATGGGGGTGTGTCAAACATTATACATGTTCATATTGTGTAGGCTATAGTGGGTTTAGCCTTAGGGGGTACAACATTGCTAGGGTTTCCTACTTGTATCACCCTGCTGCCTAGTTTCACACATTCTCGTTCAATTCTACATTCTAACAATTCGGGTGGCCCATGCTTAAATACGCCCACTAGAGCAATTCTGGCTTGGTTCGCGCGCACAGAAAAGTTCGGCGTTTGCGATGACGGCCGCGCCTGCCGACAAACGCTAAGGAAGCGCATGGATCCCTACAGGCGTAGGGAAATACGCCGAACGACCTGAATTTTGTTGCATATTTGGGTGGCCCATGTTCAAATACACCCACCTGAGCAGTTCCGGCTTGGTTCGGGCGCACCGAAAAGTTCGGCACCTGCTATGATGGCTGCGCCTGCTGACAAATGCTAAGGAAGCGCATGGATCCCTGCAGGTGTAGGGAAAAGCGTCGAACCGACCTGAATGCTGTTGCATATTCAGGTGGCCCACGCTCAAATACACCCACCAGAGAAATCCGGCTTGGTTCACACGCACGGAAAAGTTCGGCGTTTGCGATGACGGCCGCGCCTGCCGACAAACGCTAAGGAAGCGCATGGATCCCTACAGGCGTACGGAAAACCATCGAACGACCTGAATGTTGTTGCATATTTGGGTGGCCCATGCTCAAATACACCCACCAGAGCAATTTCCGCTTGGTTCGCGCGTACAGAAAAGTTCGGCGCCTGCGATGACGGCCGCGCCTGCCGACAAACGCTAAGGAAGCGCATGGATCCTTATGGGCGTAGGGAAAAGTGTCAAACGACCTAAATGTTGTAGCATATTTGGGTGGCCCATGCTCAAATACACCCACCTGAGCAATTCCGGCTTGGTTCGGGCGCACCGAAAAGTTCGGCACCTGCGATGATGGCTGCGCCTGCTGACAAATGCTAAGGAAGCGCATGGATCCCTGCAGGTGTAGGGAAAAGCGTCGAACCGACCTGAATGCTGTTGCATATTCAGGTGGCCCACGCTCAAATACACCCACCAGAGAAATCCGGCTTGGTTCACACGCACGGAAAAGTTCGGCGCCTGCAACGACGGCCGCGCCTGCCGACAAACGCTAAGGAAGCGCATGGATCCCTATGGGCATGGGGAAAAGCGTCGAACGACCTGAATGTTGTTGCATATTTGGGTGGCCCATGCTTAAATACACCCACCTGAGCAATTCCGGCTTGGTTCGCACGCACATAAAAGTTCGGCGCCTACGATGACGGCCACGCCTGCCGACAAATGCTAAGGAAGCGCATGGATCCCTATGGGCGTAGAAAAAAGCGTCAAATGACCTGAATGTTGTTGCATATCCGGGTGGCTCATGCTCAAATACACCCACCAAGGCAATTCCGGCTTG
This sequence comes from Closterium sp. Naga37s-1, assembly GCA_947471745.1. NCBI lineage: Eukaryota > Viridiplantae > Streptophyta > Zygnematophyceae > Desmidiales > Closteriaceae > Closterium > Closterium sp. Naga37s-1. Next base: position 17,476 of record CANJKZ010000640.1, on the reverse strand, counting down.
GTTCGCGCGCACAGAAAAATTCGGCATATGCGATGACGGCCGCGCCTGCCCACAAACGCTAAGGAAGCGCATGGATCCCTACAGGCGTAGGGAAAAGCGTCAAACGACCTGAATGTTGTCGCATATTAGGGTGGCCCATGCTCACCTTAGCAATTCCGGCTTGGCTCGCGCGTACACAAAAGTTCGGCGCCTGCGATGACAGCCGCACCTCCCGACAAATGCTAAGGAAGTGCATGGATCCCTATGGGCGTAGGGAAAAGCGTCAAACGACTTGAATGTTGTTGCATATTCGGGTGGCCCATGCTCAATAACACCCACCTGACCAATTTCGGCTTGGTTCGCACGCACAGAAATGCTCGGCGCATGCGATGACGGCCGCGCCTGCCGACAAAAGCTAAAGAAGCGCATGGATCCCTACAGGCATAGGGAAAAGCGTCGAACGACCTGAATGTTGTTGCATATTTGGGTGGCCCATGCTCAAATACACCCACTTGAGCAATTCTGGCTTGGTTCGCGCGCACAGTAAAGTTCGGCGCCTGCGATGACGGCCGCGCCTACCGACAAATGCTTAAGAAGTGCATGGATCCCTACATGTGTAGGGAAAAACGTCGAACGACCTGAATATTGTTGCATATTCGGGTGGCACATGCTCAAATACACGCACCTGAGCAATTCCGGCTTGGTTCGCACGCACAGAAAAGTTTGGCGCCTGCAATGACGGCCCCACCTGCCGACAAATGCTTAGGAAGCGCATGAATCCCTACAGAGGCAACGACCTGAATGTTATTGCATATTCGGGTGGCCCATGCTCAAATACACCCACCTGAGCAATACTGGCTTAATTCGTGCGCACATAAAAGTTCAGCGCCTGCGATGTCGGCCGCGCCTGCCGACAAATGCTAAGGAAGTGCATGGATCCCTACAGGCGTAAGGAAAAGCGTCGAACGACCTGAATGTTGTTGCATATTCGGGTGGCCCATGCTCAAATACACCCAATTGAGCAATTCTGGCTTGGTTCGCGCGCACAGTAAAGTTCGGCGCCTGCGATGACGGCCGCGCCTACCGACAAATGTTAAAGAAGTGCATGGATCCATACATGTGTAGGGAAAAACGTCGAACGACCTGAATATTGTTGCATATTCGGGTGGCACATGCTCAAATACACGCACCTGAGCGATTCCAGCTTGGTTCGCATGCACAGAAAAGTTCGGCGCCTGCAATGACGGCCCCACCTGCCGACAAATGCTTAGGAAGCGCATGAATCCCTACAGAGGCAACGACCTGAATGTTGTTGCATATTCGGGTGGCCCATGCTCAAATACACCCACCTGAGCAATACTGGCTTAATTCGTGCGCACATAAAAGTTCAGCGCCTGCGATGTCGGCCGCGCCTGCCGACAAATGCTAAGGAAGTGCATGGATCCCTACAGGCGTAAGGAAAAGCGTCAAACGACCTGAATGTTGTTGCATATTCGGGTGGCCCATGCTCAAATACACCCACCTCAGCAATTTCGGCTTGGTTCGCGCGCACAAAAAAATTCGGCGCCTGCGATGACGGCCGCGTCTGTCGACAAACGCTAAGGAAGCGCATGGATCCCTATGGGCGTAGGGAAAAGCGTGGAATGACCTTAATGTTGTTGCATATTCGGGTGGCCCATGCTCATATACACCCACCAGAGCAATTCCGGCTTGGTTCGCGCGCACCGAAAAGTTCAGCGCCTGCGGTGACGGCCGCGCCTGCCGACAAACGCTAAGGAAGCGCATGGATCCCTATAGGCGTAGGGAAAAACGTCGAACGACTTGAATGTTGTTGCATATTCGGGTGGCCCATGCTCAAATACACCCACCTGACCAATTTCGGCTTGGTTCGCGCGCACAGAAAAGTTCGGAGCCTCCAATGACGGCCGCGCCTGCCGACAAATGCTAAGGAAGCGCATGGATCCCTATGGGCGTAGGGAAAAGCGTCGAATGACCTAAATATGTTGCATATTGGGGTGGTCCATGCTCAAATACACCCACCAGAGCAATTTCGGCTTGGTTCGTGCGCACGGAAAGGTTCCGCGTCTGGGATGACGGCCGCGCCTGCGGACAAATGCTAAGGAAGCGAATGGATCCCTATGGTCGTGGGAAAATGCGTCGAACGACCTGAATGTTGTTGCATATTCGGGTGGCCCGTGCTCAAATACACCCACCAGAGCAATTCCGACTTGGTTCGCGCGCACGGAAAAGTTCGGCGTCTGCGATGACGGCCGCGCCTGCTGACAAAAGCCAAGGAAGTGCATGGATCCCTACAGGCGTAGGGAAAAGCGTCAAATGACCTCAATGTTGTTGCATATTTGGGTGGCCCATGCTCAAGTAGCCAGAGCAATTCCGGCTTGGTTTGCGCAAACAAATAAGTTCGGCGCCTGCGATGACGGCCGCGTCTGCCGACAAACGCTAAGGAAGCGCATGGATCCCTACAGGCGTAGTGAAAAGCGTCGAACGCCTTGAATGTTGTTGCATGTTCGGGTGGCCCATGCTTCAATCCTGGCTTGGTTCGCGCGCACCGAAAAGTTCGGCGCCTGCCGACAAACGCTATGGAAGCGCATGGATTTCTATAGGCGTAGGGAAAAGCGTCGAACGACCTGAATGTTGTTGCATATTCGGGTTGCCCATGCATAAAATTCACCCACCAGAGAAATTCCGGCTTGGTTCGCGTGCATAGAAAAGTTCGGCGCCTGCGATGACGGTCGCTCTTTCCGTTAAACGCTAAGGAAGCGCATGGATCCCTATGGGCGTGGGGAAAAGCATCAAACGACCTGAATGTTGTTGCATATTCGGATGGCCCATGCTCAAATACACCCACTTGAGCAATTCCGGCTTGGTTCGAGGGCACCGAAAAGTTCGTCGCCTGAGATGACAGCCGCGCCTGCCGACAAACGCTAAGGAAGCGCATGGATCCCTACAGGCGCAGGGAAAAGCGTCGAACGACCTGAATGTTGTTGCATATTCGGGTGGCCTATGCTTAAAAACATCTACCAGAGCAATTTTGGCTTGGTTCGCGCGCACAGAAAAGTTCGGTGCCTGCGATGACGGCCGCACTTGCCGACAAACGCTAAGGAAGCGCATGGATCCTTATGGGCGTAGGGAAAAGCGTCAAACGACCTGAATGTTGTTGCATATTCGGGTGGCCCATGCTCGAATACACCCACCAGAGCAATTCCGCCTTGGTTCGCGCGCACAGAAAAGTTCGGCGTTTGCGATGACGGCCGCGCCTGCCGACAAACGCTATGGAAGCGCATGGATCCCTGGAGGCATAGGGAACAGCGTCAAACGACCTGAATGTTGTTGCATATTCAGGTGGCTCATGCTCAAATACACCCACCTAAGCAATGTTGGCTTGGTTCGCGCGCACTGAAAAGTTTGGCGCCTGCGATGACGGCCGCGCCTGCCGACAAACGCTAAGGAAGCGCATGGATCCCTACAGGCGTAGGGAAAAGCGTGGAACGACCTGAATGGTGCTGCATAGTCGGGTGGCCCATGCTCAAATACACCCACCAGAGCAATTCCCTATTGGTTCGCACGCACAGAAAAGTTCGGCGTTTGTGATGACGGCCGCGCCTGCCGACAAACGCTAAGGAAGCGCATGGATCCCTAGAGGCGTATGGAACAGCGTCAAATGACCTGAATGATGTTGCATATTCGGGTGGCTCATGCTCAAATACACCCACCTGAGCAATTCCGGCATGGTTCGCGCGCACCGAAAAGTTTGGCGCCTGCGATGACGGCCGCGCCTGCCGACAAACGCTAAGGAAGCGCATGGATCCCTATGGGCGTAAGGAAAAGCGTTGAACGGCCTGAATGTTGTTGCATATTCGGGTGGCTCGTGGTAAAAAACACCCACCATAGCAATTCCGGCATGGTTCGCGCGCACATAAAAGTTTGGCGCCTGTGATGACGGCCGCGCCTGCCGACAAACGCTAAGGAAGCGCATGGATCCCTATGGGCGTAAGGAAACGCGTTGAACGACCTGAATGTTGTTACATATTTGGGTGGCCCATGCTCAAATAAACCCACCTGAGCAATTCCGGCGTGGTTCGCGCGCACGAATAAGTTCGGCGCCTACGATGAGGGCCGCGCCTGCCGACAAACGCTAAGGAAGCGCATGGATCCCTATGGGCGTAGGGAAAAGCGTCAAACGACCTGAATGTTGTTGCATATTCGGGTGGCTCATGCTCAAATACACCCACCTGAGCAATTCCGGCTTGGTTCGCGCGCACAGAAAAGTTCGGTGTTTGTGATGATGGCCGCGCCTGCCGACAAACGCCAAGGAAGCGCATGGATCCATATGGGCGTGGGGAAAAGCGTCAAACAGCCTGAATGTTGTTGCATTTTCGGGTGCCCCATGCTCAAATACACCCACCAGAGCAATTTCGGCTTTGTTCGCGCGTACATAATAGTTCGGCTCCTGCGATGGCGGTCGCGCTTGCCGACAAATGCTAAGGAAGCGCATGGATCCGTACAGGCGTAGGGAAAGGCGTCTAACGACCTGAATGTTGTTGCAATTTCGTGATGCTCAAACACACCCTCCAGAGCAATTTCGGCTTGGTTCGCACGAACAGAAAATTTCGGCGTTTGCGATAACGGCCGCGCAAGCCGACAAACGCTAAGGAAGCGCATGGGTCCCTACAGGCATAGGGAAAACCATCGAACGACCTGAATGTTGTTGCATATTTGGGTGGCCCATGCTCAAATACACCCTCAAGAGCAATTCCGGCTTGGTTCGCGCGCACTGAAATGTTCGGCGTTTGCGATGGCGGCCGCTTCTGCGGACAAACGCTAAGGAAGCGCATGGATCCCTATGGGCGTCGGGAAAAGCGTCGAACGACCTGAATGTTGTTGCATAATCGGGTGGCCCATGCTCAAATACACCCACAAGATCAATTTCGGCTTGGTTCGCGCGCACAGAAAAGTTCGGCGTTTGCAATGCCGGCCACGCCTGCCAACAAATGCAAAGGAAGCGCATGGATCTTTATGGGCGTAGGGAAAAGTGTCGAACGACCTAAATTTGTTTCATATTTGGGTGGCCCATGCTCAAAGAGAGAATGGGGCGGGGTGATGAAAAGAGAGAGAATGGGGCGGGGTGATGGAGGGAGAATGGGGTGGGGTGATGGAAAGCGGGAGAATTGGGCGGGGTGATGGAAAGCAAGAGAATGGGGCGGGGTGATGGAAAGAGGGAGAATGGGGCAGGGTGATGAAAGGAGGGAGAATGGGGCGGGGTGATGGAAAGTGGGAGAATGGGGCGGGGTGATGGAAAGCGGGAGAATGGGGGGGGGTGATGGAAAGCGGGAGAATGGGGCGGGGTGATGGAAAGCGGGAGAATGGGGCGGGGTGATGGAATGCGGGAGAATCGGGCGGGGTGATGGAAAGCGGGAGAATGGGGCGGGGTGCTGGAAAGCGGGAGAATGGGGCGAGGTGATGGAAAGCGGGAGAATGGGGCGGGGTGCTGGAAAGCGGGAGAATGGGGCAGGGTGATGGAAAGAGGGAGAATGGGGCGGGGTGATGGAAAGCGGGAGAATGGGGCGGGGTGATTGAAAGAGGGAGAATGGGGCGGGGTGATGGAAAGAGGGAGAATGGGGCGGGGTGATGGAAAGAGGGAAAATGGGGCGGGGTGATGGAAAGCGGGTGAATGGGGCGGGGTGATGGAAAGCGGGAGAATGGGGGGTGTGATGGAAAGCGGGAGAATGGGGCGGGGTGATGGAAAGCGGGAGAATGGAGCGGGGTGATGGAAAGCGGGAGAATGGGGTGGGGTGATGGAAAGCGGGAGAATGGGGCGGGGTGATGGAAAGCGGGAGAATCGAGCGGGGTGATGGAAAGCGGGAGAATGGGGCGGGGTGATGGAAAGCGGGAGAATGGGGCAGGGTTATGGAAAGAGGGAGAAGGGGGCGGGGTGATGGAAAGCGGGAGAATGGGGTGGGGTTATATAAAGAGGGAGAACGGGGTGGGATGATGGAAAGAGGGAGAACGGGGCGGGGTGATGGAAAGAGGGAGAACGTGGCGGGGTGATGGAAAGCAGGAGAACGGGGCGGGGTGATGGAAAGCGGGAGAATGGGGCGGGGTGATGGAAAGTGGGAGAATGGGGCGGGGTGATGGAAAGAGGGAGAATGGGGCGGGGTGATGGAAAGCGGGACAATGGGGCGGGGTGATGGAAAGCGGGAGAATGGGGCGGGGTGATGGAAAGAGGGAGAATGGGGCGGGGTGATGGAAAGCGGGAGAATGGGGCAGGGTGATGGAAAGCGGGAGAATGGGGCGGGGTGATGGAAAGAGGGAGAATCGGGCGGGGTGATCGAAAGCGGGAGAATGCGGCGGGGTGCTGGAAAGCGGGAGAATGGGGCGGGGTGATGGAAAGCGGGAGAATCGGGCGGGGTGATGGAAAGCGGGAGAATGGGGCGGGGTGCTTGAAAGTGGGAGAATGGGGCGGGGTGATGGAAAGCGGGAGAATGGGGCGGGGTGATGGAAAGCGGGAGAATGGGGCGGGGTGATGGAAAGCGGGAGAATGGGGCGGGGTGATGGAAAGCGGGAGAATGGGGCGGGGTGATGGAAAGGGGAGAATGGGGTGGGGTGGTGGAAAGCGGGAGAATAGGGCGGGGTTATGGAAAGAGGGAGAATGGGGCGGGGAGATGGAAAGAGGGAGAACGGGGCGGGGTGATGGAAAGCGGGAGAACGGGGCGGGGTGATGGAAAGAGGGAGAATGGGGCGCGGTGATGGAAAGAGGGAGAGTGGGGCAGGGTGGTGGAAAGAGGGAGAATGGGGCGGGGTGATGGAAAGCGGGAGACTGGGGCGGCGTGATGGAAAGCGGGAGAATGGGGCGGGTGATGGAAAGCGGGAGAATGGGGCGGGGTGATGGAAAGCGGGAGAATGGGGCGGGGTGATGGAAAGCGGGAGAATGTGGCGGGGTGATGGAAAGCGGGAGAATGGAGCAGGTGATGGAAAGAGGGAGAATGGGGCAGGGTGATGGAAAGCGGGAGAATGGGGCGGGGTGATGAAAAGGGGGAGAATCGGGCGGGTGATGGAAAGCGGGAGAACGGGGCGGGGTGATGGAAAGAGGGAGAATGGGGCGGGGTGATGGAAAGCGGGAGAATGGGGCGGGGAGATGGAAAGCGGGAGAATGGAGTGGGTGATGGAAAGCGGGAGAATGGGGCGGGGTGATGGAAAACGGGAGAATGGGGCGGGGTGATGGAAAGCGGGAGAATGGGGCGGGGTGATGGAAAGCGGGAGAATGGGGTGGAATGATGGAAAGCGGGAAAATGGGGCGGGGTGATGGAAAGCGGGAGAATGGGGCGGGGTGATGGAATGCGGGAGAATCGAGCGGGGTGATGGAAAGCGGGAGAATGGGGCGGGGTGGTGGAAAGCGGGAGAATGGGGCGGGGTGATGGAAAGCGGGAGAATGGGGCGGGGTGCTGGAAAGCGGGAGAATGGGGCGGGGTGATGGAAAGAGGGAGAATGGGGCGGGGTGATGGAAAGCGGGAGAATGGGGCGGGGTGATTGAAAGAGGGAGAATGGAGTGGGGTGATGGAAAGAGGGAGAATGGGGCGGGGTGATGGAAAGAGGGAAAATGGGGCGGGGTGATGGAAAGCGGGTGAATGGGGCGGGGTGATGGAAAGCGGGAGAATGGGGGGTGTGATGGAAAGCGGGAGAATGGGGCGGGGTGATGGAAAGCGGGAGAATGGGGCGGGGTGATGGAAAGCGGGAGAATGGGGTGGGGTGATGGAAAGCGGGAGAATGGGGCGGAGTGATGGAAAGCGGGAGAATCGGGCGGGGTGATGGAAAGCGGGAGAATGGGGCGGGGTGATGGAAAGCGGGAGAATGGGGCAGGGTTATGGAAAGAGGGAGAACGGGGCGGGGTGATGGAAAGCGGGAGAATGGGGTGGGGTTATAGAAAGAGGGAGAACGGGGCGGGGTGATGGAAAGAGGGAGAACGTGGCGGGGTGATGGAAAGCGGGAGAATGGGGCGGGGTGATGGAAAGGGGGAGAATGGGGCGGGGTGATGGAAAGAGGGAGAATGGGGCGGGGTGATGGAAAGCGGGAGAATGAGGCGGGGTGATGGAAAGCGGGAAAATGGGGCGGGGTGATGGAAAGCGGGAGAATGGGGCGGGTGATGGAAAGCGGGAGAATGGGGCGGGGTGATGGAAAGAGGGAGAATGGGGCGGGGTGATGGAAAGCAGGAGAATGGGGCGGGTGATGGAAAGCGGGAGAATGGGGCGGGGTGATGGAAAGAGGGAGAATGGGGCGGGGTGATGGAAAGAGGGAGAATGGGGCGGGGTGATCGAAAGCGGGAGAATGGAGCGGGTGATGGAAAGTGGGAGAATGGGGTGGGGTGATGGAAAGAGGGAGAATGGGGCGGGGTGATCGAAAGCGGGAGAATGGGGCGGGGTGATGGAAAGCGGGAGAATGGGGCGGGGTGATGGAAAGAGGGAGAATGGGGCGGGGTGATGGAAAGCGGGAGAATGGGGCGGGGTGATGGAAAACGGGAGAATGGGGCGGGGTGATGGAAAGCGGGAGAATGGGGCGGGGTGACGGAAAGCGGGAGAATGGGGTGGAATGATGGAAAGCGGAAAAATGGGGCGGGGTGATGGAAAGCGGGAGAATGGGGCGGGGTGACGGAATGCGGGAGAATCGAGCGGGGTGATGGAAAGCGGGAGAATGGGGCGGGGTGCTGGAAAGCGGGAGAATGGGGCGGGGTGATGGAAAGCGGGAGAATGGGGCGGGGTGCTGGAAAGCGGGAGAATGGGGCGGGGTGATGGAAAGAGGGAGAATGGGGCGGGGTGATGGAAAGCGGGAGAATGGGGCGGGGTGATGGAAAGAGGGAGAATGGGGCGGGGTGATCGAAAGAGGGATAATGGAGCGGGGTGATGGAAAGCGGGAGAATGGGGCGGGGTGATGGAAAGCAGGAGAATAGGGCGGGGTGATGGAAAGCGGGAGAATGGGGCGGGGTGATGGAAAGCGGGAGAATGGAGCGGGTGATGGAAAGCGGGTGAATGGGGCGGGGTGATGGAAAGAGGGAGAATGGTGCGGGGTGATGGAAAGCGGGAGAATGGGGCGGGTGATGGAAAGCGGGAGAATAGGGTGGGGTGATGGAAAGCGGGAGAATGGGGCGGGGTGATGGAAAGCAAGAGAATGGGGCGGGGTGATGGAAAGAGGAAGAATCGGGCGGGATGATGGAAAGCGGGAGAATGGGGCGGGGTGCTGGAAAGCGGGAGAATGGGGCGGGGTGATGGAAAACAGGAGAATGGGGCGGGGTGATGGAAAGCGGGAGAATGGGGCGGGGTGATGGAAAGCGGGAGAATGGGGCGGGGTGATGGAAAGCGGGAGAATGGGGCGGGGTGATGGAAAGAGGGAGAAAGGGGCGGGGTGATGGAATGAGGGAGAACGGGGCGGGGTGATGGAAAGAGGGAGAACGGGGCGGGGTGATGGAAAGCGGGAGAATGGGGCGGGGTGATGGAAAGAGGGAGAATGGGGCGGGGTGATGGAAAGAGGGAGAATGGGGCGGGGTGATGGAAAGAGGGAGAATGGGGCGGGGTGATCGAAAGAGGGATAATGGGGCGGGGTGATGGAAAGCGGGAGAATGGGGCGGGGTGATGGAAAGCGGGAGAATAGGGCGGGGTGATGGAAAGCGGGAGAATGGGGCGGGGTGATGGAAAGCGGGAGAATGGAGCGGGTGATGGAAAGCGGGTGAATGGGGCGGGGTGATGGAAAGAGGGAGAATGGTGCGGGGTGATGGAAAGCGGGAGAATGGGGCGGGGTGATGGAAAGCGAGAGAATGGGCGGGGTGATGGAAAGAGGGAGATTCGGGCGGGGTGATGGAAAGCGGGAGAATGGGGCGGGGTGCTGGAAAGCGGGAGAATGGGGCGGGGTGATGGAAAACAGGAGCATGGGGCGTGGTGATGGAAAGCGGGAGAATGGGGCGGGGTGATGGAAAGCGGGAGAATGGGGCGGGGTGATGGAAAGCGGGAGAATGGGGCGGGGTGATGGAAAGCGGGAGAATGGGGCGGGGTGATGGAAAGCAGGAGAATGGGGCGAGGTGATGGAAAGCGGGAGAATGGGGCGGGGTGATGGAAAGCGGGAGAATGGGGCGGGGTGATGGAAAGCGGGAGAATGGGGCGGGGTGATGGAAATCGGGAGAATGGGGCGGGTGATGGAAAGCGGGAGAATGGGGCGGGGTGATGTAAAGAGGGAGAATGGGGCGGGGTGATGGAAAGCGGGAGAATGGGGCAGGGTGATGGAAAACGGGAGAATGGGGCGGGGTGATGGAAAGCAGGAGAATCGGGCGGGGTGATGGAAAGCGGGAGAATGGGGCGGGGTGATGGAAAGCGGGAGAATTGGGCGGGGTGATGGAAAGAGGGAGAATGGGGCGGGGTGATGGAAAGCGGGAGAATGGGGCGGGGTGATGGAAAACGGGAGAATGGGGCGGGGTGATGGAAAGCAGGAGAATCGAGCGGGGTGATGGAAAGCGGGAGAATGGGGCGGGGTGCTGGAAAGTGGGAGAATGGGGCGGGGTGATGGAAGGTGGGAGAATGGGGCGGGTCGATGGAAAGCGGGAGAATGGGGCGGGGAGATGGAAAGCGGGAGAATGGGGCGGGGTGATGGAAAGAGGGAGAATGGGGCAGGGTGATGGAAAGAGGGAGAATGGGGCGGGGTTATGGAAAGAGGGAGAATGGGGCGGGGTGATGGAAAGCGAGAGAATGGGGAGGGGTGATGGAAAGAGGGAGAATCGGGCGGGGTGATGGAAAGCGGGAGAATGGGGCGGGGTGCTGGAAAGCGGGAGAATGGGGCGGGGTGATGGAAAACAGGAGAATGGGGCGTGGTGATGGAAAGCGGGAGAATGGGGCGTGGTGATGGAAAGCGGGAGAATGGGGCGGGGTGATGGAAAGACGGAGAATGGGGCGGGGTGATGGAAAGCAGGAGAATGAGGCGGGGTGATGGAAAGCGGGAGAAAGGGGCGGGGTGATGGAAAGCGAGAGAATGGGGCGGGGTGCTGGAAAGCGGGAGAATGGGGCGGGGTGATGGAAAGCGGGAGAATGGGGCGGGGTGATGGAAAGCGGGAGAATGGGGCGGGGTGATGGAAAGCGGGAGAATGGGGCGGGGTGATGGAAAGCGGGAGAATGGAGCGGGTGATGGAAAGCGGGAGAATGGGGCGGGGTGATGGAAAGCGGGAGAATGGAGCGGGTGATGGAAAGCGGGAGAATGGGGCGGGGTGATGGAAAGAGGGAGAATGGGGCGGGGTGATGGAAAGCGGGAGAATGGGGCGGGGTGATGGAAAGCGGGAGAATTGGGCGGGGTGATGGAAAGAGGGAGAATGGGGCGGGGTGATGGAAAGCGGGAGAATGGGGCGGGGTGATGGAAAACGGGAGAATGGGGCGGGGTGATGGAAAGCGGGAGAATCGGGCGGGGTGATGGAAAGCGGGAGAATGGGGCGGGGTGATGGAAAGAGGGAGAATGGGGCAGGGTGATGGAAAGAGGGAGAATGGGGCGGGGTTATGGAAAGAGGGAGAATGGGGCGGGGTGATGGAAAGCGAGAGAATGGGGAGGGGTGATGGAAAGAGGGAGAATCGGGCGGGGTGATGGAAAGCGGGAGAATGGGGCGGGGTGCTGGAAAGCGGGAGAATGGGGCGGGGTGATGGAAAACAGGAGAATGGGGCGTGGTGATGGAAAGCGGGAGAATGGGGCGTGGAGATGGAAAGCGGGAGAATGGGGCGGGGTGATGGAAAGAGGGAGAATGGGGCGGGGTGATGGAAAGCGGTAGAATGAGGCGGGGTGATGGAAAGCGGGAGAAAGGGGCGGGGTGATGGAAAGCGAGAGAATGGGGCGGGGTGCTGGAAAGCGGGAGAATGGGGCGGGGTGATGGAAAGCGGGAGAATGGGGCGGGGTGATGGAAAGCGGGAGAATGGGGCGGGGTGATGGAAAGTGGGAGAATGGGGCAGGGGTGATGGAAAGCGGGAGAATGGAGCGGGTGATGGAAAGCGGGAGAATGGGGCGGGGTGATGGAAAGAGGGAGAATGGGGCGGGGTGATGGAAAGCGGGAGAATGGAGCGGGTGATGGAAAGCGGGAGAATGGGGCGGGGTGATGGAAAGAGGGAGAATGGGGCGGGGTGATGGAAAGCGGGAGAATGGGGCGGGGTGATGGAAAGCGGGAGAATTGGGCGGGGTGATGGAAAGAGGGAGAATGGGGCGGGGTGATGGAAAGCGGGAGAATGGGGCGGGGTGATGGAAAACGGGAGAATGGGGCGGGGTGATGGAAAGCGGGAGAATCGGGCGGGGTGATGGAAAGCGGGAGAATGGGGCGGGGTGATGGAAAGAGGGAGAATGGGGCAGGGTGATGGAAAGAGGGAGAATGGGGCGGGGTTATGGAAAGAGGGAGAATGGGGCGGGGTGATGGAAAGCGAGAGAATGGGGAGGGGTGATGGAAAGAGGGAGAATCGGGCGGGGTGATGGAAAGCGGGAGAATGGGGCGGGGTGCTGGAAAGCGGGAGAATGGGGCGGGGTGATGGAAAACAGGAGAATGGGGCGTGGTGATGGAAAGCGGGAGAATGGGGCGTGGAGATGGAAAGCGGGAGAATGGGGCGGGGTGATGGAAAGAGGGAGAATGGGGCGGGGTGATGGAAAGCGGTAGAATGAGGCGGGGTGATGGAAAGCGGGAGAAAGGGGCGGGGTGATGGAAAGCGAGAGAATGGGGCGGGGTGCTGGAAAGCGGGAGAATGGGGCGGGGTGATGGAAAGCGGGAGAATGGGGCGGGGTGATGGAAAGCGGGAGAATGGGGCGGGGTGATGGAAAGTGGGAGAATGGGGCAGGGTGATGGAAAGCGGGAGAATGGAGCGGGTGATGGAAAGCGGGAGAATGGGGCGGGGTGATGGAAAGAGGGAGAATGGGGCGGGGTGATGGAAAGCGGGAGAATGGGGCGGGGTGATGGAAAGCGGGAGAATTGGGCGGGGTGATGGAAAGAGGGAGAATGGGGCGGGGTGATGGAAAGCGGGAGAATGGGGCGGGGTGATGGAAAACGGGAGAATGGGGCGGGGTGATGGAAAACGGGAGAATGGGGCGGGGTGATGGAAAGCGGGAGAATCGGGCGGGGTGATGGAAAGCGGGAGAATGGGGCGGGGTGCTGGAAAGTGGGAGAATGGGGCGGGGTGATGGAAGGTGGGAGAATGGGGCGGGCTGATGGAAAGCGGGAGAATGGGGCGGGGTGATGGAAAGCGGGAGAATGGGGCGGGGTGATGGAAAGAGGGAGAATGAGGCAGGGTGATGGAAAGAGGGAGAATGGGGCGGGGTTATGGAAAGAGGGAGAATGGGGCGGGGTGATGGAAAGCGAGAGAATGGGGAGGGGTGATGGAAAGAGGAAGAATCGGGCGGGGTGATGGAAAGCGGGAGAATGGGGCGGGGTGCTGGAAAGCGGGAGAATGGGGCGGGGTGATGGAAAACAGGAGAATGGGGCGTGGTGATGGAAAGCGGGAGAATGGGGCGTGGTGATGGAAAGCGGGAGAATGGGGCGGGGTGATGGAAAGAGGGAGAATGGGGCGGGGTGATGGAAAGCGGGAGAATGAGGCGGGGTGATGGAAAGCGGGAGAAAGGGCCGGGGTGATGGGAAGCGAGAGAATGGGGCGGGGTGCTGGAAAGTGGTAGAATGGGGCGGGGTGATGGAAAGCGGGAGAATGGGGCGGGGTGATGGAAAGCGGGAGAATGGGGCGGGGTGATGGAAAGCGGGAGAATGGGGCGGGGTGATGGAAAGCGGGAGAATTGAGCGGGTGATGGAAAGCGGGAGAATGGGGCGGGGTGATGGAAAGAGGGAGAATGGGGCGGGGTGATGGAAAGCGGGAGAATGGGGCGGGGTGATGGAAAGCGGGAGAATTGGGCGGGGTGATGGAAAGAGGGAGAATGGGGCGGGGTGATGGAAAGCGGGAGAATGGGGCGGGGTGATGGAAAACGGGAGAATGGGGCGGGGTGATGGAAAGCGGGAGAATCGGGCGGGGTGATGGAAAGCGGGAGAATGGGGCGGGGTGCTGGAAAGCGGGAGAATGGGGCGGGGTGATGGAAAGTGGGAGAATGGGGCGGGCCGATGGAAAGCGGGAGAATGGGGCGGGGTGATGGAAAGCGGGAGAATGGGGCGGGGTGATGGAAAGAGGGAGAATGGGGCCGGGTGATGGAAAGAGGGAGAATGGGGCGGGGTGATGGAAAGCGGGAGAATGGGGCGGGGTGATGGAAAGCGAGAGAATGGGGCGGGGTGCTGGAAAGCGGGAGAATGGGTCGAGGTGATGGAAAGCGAGAGAATGGGGCGGGGTGCTGGAAAGCGGGAGAATGGGTCGAGGTGATGGAAAGCGGGAGAATGGGGCGGGGTGATGGAAAGCGGGAGAATGGGGCGGGGTGATGGAAAGCGGGAGAATGGGGCGGGTGATGGAAAGCGGGAGAATGGGGCGGGGTGATGGAAAACGGGAGAATGGGGCGGGGTGATGGAAAGCGGGAGAATCGGGCGGGGTGATGGAAAGCGGGAGAATCGGGCGGGGTGATGGAAAGCGGGAGAATGGGGCGGGGTGATGGAAAGCGGGAGAATGGGGCGGGGTGATGGAAAACGGGAGAATGGGGCGGGGTGATGGAAAGCGGGAGAATCGGGCGGGGTTATGGAAAGCGGGAGAATCGGGCGGGGTGATGGAAAGCGGGAGAATGGGGCGGGGTGCTGGAAAGCGGGAGAATGGGGTGGGGTGATGTAAAGTGGGAGAATGAGGCGGGCCGATGGAAAGCGGGAGAATGGGGCGGGGTGATGGAAAGCGGGAGAATGGGGCGGGGTGATGGAAAGAGGGAGAATGGGGCAGGGTGATGGAAAGAGGGAGAATGGGGCGGGGTTATGGAAAGAGGGAGAATGGGGCGGGGTGATGGAAAGCGGGAGAATGGGGCGGGGTGATGGAAAGCGAGAGAATGGGGCGGGGTGCTGGAAAGCGGGAGAATGGGTCGAGGTGATGGAAAGCGGGAGAATGGGGCGGGGTGATGGAAAGCGGGAGAATGGGGCGGGGTGATGGAAAGAGGGAGAACGGGGCGGGTGATGGAAAGCGGGAGAATGGGGCGGGGTGATGGAAAGCGGGAGAATGGGGCGGGGTGATGGAAAGCGGGAGAATGGGGCGGGGTGCTGGAAAGCGGAAGAATGGGGCGGGGTGATGGAAAGAGGGAGAATGGGGCGGGGTGATGGAAAGCGGAAGAATGGGGCAGGGTGATGGAAAGCGGGAAAATGGGGCAGGGTGATGGAAAGCGGGAGAATGGGGCGGGGTGATGGAAAGCGGGAGAATGGGGCGGGGTGCTGGAAAGCGGAAGAATGGGGCGGGGTGATGGAAAGAGGGAGAATGGGGCGGGGTGATGGAAAGCGGAAGAATGGGGCGGGGTGATGGAAAGCGGGAGAACGGGGCGGGTGATGGAAAGCGGGAGAATGGGGCGGGGTGATGGAAAGCGGGAGAATGGGGCGGGGTGATGGAAAGAGGGAGAATGGGGCAGGGTGATGGAAAGAGGGAGAATGGGGCGGGGTTATGGAAGGAGGGAGAATGGGGCGGGGTGATGGAAAGCAGGAGAATGGGGCGGGGTGATGGAAAGCGAGAGAATGGGGCGGGGTGCTGGAAAGCGGGAGAATGGGGCGAGGTGATGGAAAGCGGGAGAATGGGGCGGGGTGATGGAAAGCGGGAGAATGGGGCGGGGTGATGGAAAGCGGGAGAATGGGGCGGGGTGATGGAAAGCGGGAGAATGGGGCGGGTGATGGAAAGCGGGAGAATGGGGCGGGGTGATGTAAAGAGGGAAAATGGGGCGGGGTGATCGAAAGCGGGAGAATGGGGCGGGGTGATGGAAAGCGGGAAAATGGGGCAGGGTGATGGAAAGTGGGAGAATGGGGCGGGGTGATGGAAAGCGGGAGAATGGGGCGGGGTGCTGGAAAGCGGAAGAATGGGGCGGGGTAATGGAAAGAGGTAGAATAGGGTGGGGTGATGGAAAGCGGAAGAATGGGGCAGGGTGATGGAAAGAGGGAGAATGGGGCGGGGTGATGGAAAGCGGAAGAATGGGGCGGGGTGATGGAAAGCGGGAGAACGGGGCGGGTGATGGAAAGCGGGAGAATGGGGCGGGTGATGGAAAGCGGGAGAATGTGGCGGGGTGATGGAAAGAGGGAGTTTGGGGCGGAGTGATGGAAAGCGGGAGAATGGGGCGGGGTGATGGAAAGCGGGAGAATGGGGCGGGGTGATGGAAAACGGGAGAATGGGGCGGGGTGATGGAAAGCGGGAGAATCGGGCGGGGTGATGGAAAGCGGGAGAATGGGGCGGGGTGATGGAAAGCGGGAGAATGGAGCGGGTGATGGAAAGCGGGAGAATGGGGCGGGGTGATGGAAAGAGGGAGAATGGGGCGGAATGATGGAAAGCGGGAGAATGGGGCGGGGTGATGGAAAGCGGGAGAATGGGGCGGGGTGATGGAAAGCGGGAGAATGGGGCGGGGTGATGGAAAGCGGGAGAATGGGGCGGGGTGATGGAAAGCGGGAGAATGGGGCGGGTGATGGAAAGCGGGAGAATGGGGCGGGGGTGATGTAAAGAGGGAGAATGGGGCAGGGTGATGGAAAGAGGGAGAATGGGGCGGGGTTATGGAAAGAGGGAGAATGGGGCGGGGTGATGGAAAGCGGGAGAATGGGTCGGGATGATGGAAAGCGGGAGAATGGGGCGGGGTGATGGAAAGAGGGAGAAAGGGGCGGGTGATGGAAAGCGGGAGAATGAGGCGGGTGGGTGATGGAAAGCGGGAGAAAGGGGCGGGGTGATGGAAAGCGAGAGAATGGGCGGGGTGCTGGAAAGCGGGGAGAATGGGGCGGGGTGATGGAAAGCGGGAGAATGGGGCGGGGTGATGGAAAGCGGGGAGAATGGGGCGGGAGATGGAAAGCGGGAGAATGGGGCGGGGTGATGGAAAGCGGGAGAATGGAGCGGGTGATGGAAAGCGGGAGAATGGGGCGGGGTGATGGAAAGCGGGAAAAGGGGCGGGTGATGGAAAGCGGGAGAATGGGGCGGGGTGATGGAAAGCGGGAGAAGGGGCGGGTTGATGGAAAGCGGGAGAAAAGGGCGGGGTAATGGAAAGCGGGAGAATGGGGCGGGGTGATGGAAAGCGGGAGAATCGGGCGGGGTGATGGAACGCGGGAGAGTCGGGCGGGGTGCTGGAAAGCGGGAGAATGGGGCGGGGTGATGGAAAGAGGGAGAATGGGGCGGGGTGCTGGAAAGCGGGGGAATGGGCGGGGTGCTGGAAAGCGGGGGAATGGGGCGGGTGATGGAAAAGGGGAGAATGGGGCAGGGTGATGGAAAGCGGGAGAATGGGGCGGGGTGATGGAAAGCGGGAGAATGGGGCGGGGTGATGGAAAGAGGGAAATGGGGCGGGGTGATGGAAAGCGGGAGAATGGGGCGGGGTGATGGAAAGCGGGAGAATGGGGCGGGGTGATGGAAAGCGG